>JAAEAF010010750.1:0-26502 GCA_011037195.1 Triatoma infestans | reverse complement strand
CACGTTAAAAATTATTATTATTGTTATTATTCAAAAGAAGGTAGGGCCAAAGCCTGCGCCATCCAGAACCTCCATGGGCGTATAAAGCTACCATCTTCGCCCATAAATACTTATCAATTTTATTTAAAACATTTACCTACAACAATTGATTTTGTTTTGGTTTCTGAGTACATTAGAGCTAAGCTAAGCTTCACTAATGTACTATTTCAATATACTGATTGCTCTAGTACTTATATAATATTAATATACATTAGAACCATTGGTAGAATTCCAAATTTGAAGAAAATCGGAAAACCAAAAGTGCCACTTTTACAAAATAGGTTTTTGAGTATTTTTCTTCTTTTTTTTTATAAATTTTCTTAAACATACTATAACGATTTCCTATACGATCCTTGGAATGCCAACTGCACAGATATCAACCTGTAACTTTTATTTATAACACTCTTCCAAAAATGGTTTTGGGAACCTTTCAGTTAAGTTTAAATTTAAATGGGCCGCCACAAGCTTTGTTCATGGTGATAGAGAGCGTCCACAAAGTCCTTGAAATTATATACGTATAAGTCCTACTACACTTTTTTTTTTTATGGCCGATTAGTAAATACTTAAATTTTAAAGAGAATTTGTTCATTAAATTGTTTTAGTTGCAGTAAGGCTCCTTTCACATTATACGGTTTTCATCGTACGGCCGGAATTTTTTAGTGGAGTGAAGGGGAAGCATGGGACTTTTCATATTATACGGTGCCGGCAAAACGCCGGTGCCGTGCTGTATAGCAGCCGTTCGGTGCCACTGAAATAGACGGCGCCGTTGACTTACTGGCCTACATGGTTAAATGCATACTTTCATATTTTGCGGTTTTGTGACTTACCGCAGCTACATTATTTTTGGCGCCCTTTGAAATAACCTTTTCTACTGTTCACCAAAATCTAATATAAGCTGTTGAAATAGCATACCTTCCCTATACAGTATTAGACATATATCAGTATTATTACTATAGTTTTGATTTATTTATACGAGTATTATCCAGTTACAATATTCACATAACTGAAAATGTGCATATGTGCATCCGAAATTATAATTAGGCAAATAAGGAAGGGAATAGCTAAGTGGTTAGTGTGCTGGACTCCCACGCAGAGGACCCGGGTTCGAGTCCAGCTGTGCTAACTACCGATTTTTTCTTCCTAGAAGCCACTATAGCCGGTGATGGACAGTGTTGTCTGTAACGAGAGAACACTGTCCGGAGGCCGGCAGTGCACTAAAAAGGCTCCGGGCGCCAATGACCATAGATGTTGACGCGCCTTAAATTAAAAAAAAAAAAAAAAAAAAATTGATGCTGAAGTTTTGATAACCTGTATGTAAAATAGACCTGTGCTATGGGACAATACGCTTGATTTTTACAAAGAGCGGATTGCCACAAGAAATACCTGGCGTGAAGTTTGTGTAGTACTAAAACAAGATTTTGATTCGATGGAAGAAAAGGATAAAAATGCATTTGATAAAGTGTATTAAATATTTATTCAAAAACTCAAAATTACAATTACAATGAAAAATTACAAACTCAAAATACAACGGGAAAACGCCGTGCAATGTGTAAACAATATTGTCACGGCAAAAGCCGTATAGTGTGAAACGAGCCTAAGGAAACACGTCGTGTGAATGTTTCCTTAGATTTATTTATTTATTTATTTTTAATTGGAATACTAATTTCACAGTTATATAAATTTATTTTTTAAACGTTTTTTCGGGGCATATTTATTTGAGGGGCTCCTTGACGTTAAATCTCATATGTTATTAGCAGCGCTTGCTGTTGGGCTGTAATGTAATTACTTTAACTATAACCTGCCGTGTGTGGGTACATATAACTCTATTACCATTACATTATGTTTGAGGAAATGAATAACGTTTCATTTTTAATGAATATTTATCAATTTGGTTATTGTATTAACTACAATAATAGAAAGTAAGAGTGAGTGTTTTACTTTCTCTTACTCCTAGTAAGAGGAAGTATTGTAATCGTGTCAAATGTTCGATATCGAGTTATCACCGGAAATATCCGTTTTGAGGTCCCCTGAGTCCAAAAAAGTGGTTTTTAGCAATGGTCTGTGTGTGTGTCAGTATGTAAACAGCATAGCTCAAAAACGAAAAACCGTACAAAGTTGAAACTTGATATTCCGTCTAGGTATCAATCACAATGGGATCTGAAACTACGACGTTCTCTTCCCAAAGGCCTGCAACCCGGAAGTAACCACTTTAACTATTGGATTTTTACTTTTTTGCGTTTTTTTCAAAAATGGCTCCGACGATTTTCTTTAAACTTGAAATATCAACTACACATACAAAGAGCCACAACTTTTATTTGAAACATTTCTCCGGGAAAATGCAATGAAGGGCACTTTTGGGGGAGGGGTGGAGTTAGGTTTCCATCTAATAAAGTGCTATTTCAGTTTATTTAGACAATTCTGTCATCTAAATAATGTTAGTTAGAATTAAATATGTTGTTGAAATTCCGAGTTTGAAAAAAATTGGATAATCGGAAGTGCGTTTACTTTACCCCTTTATTAAATGATTTTTCTCTTTTTTCGCAATTTTTCTCAAAATGTTTCGAACGATTTTTTGTGAAACATACATATATAAAGTAAACAGGCAAAGATCTACATATTTTATTTAAAACATTTCTTTGGGAAAATTTCGTTTAAGAGCACTTTTCGGGTAGGTGGTTCGGGTTATGTTTTTCTCTAAAGTGCTATCATAGTTGATTATACAATTCTATCATCCAAACATAATTAATTAGAAATAAATAGATGGCTGAAATTCAGTTTCAAGAAAATTAGTAAACCGGAAGGGCGCTTTTACTGAACAGTTTTTTCAGTTTTCGACGAATTTCATTCAAATTTGGTACACAACCTAGGAAATTTGTCAATTATAATTTTGAGAACTGGAGTGAGAAAAAGTTGTGTGAGTGTTTCACACCAGACTTTTTTTAATAATAAATTGTTATTTAATATAAATATTTATTTAAAAAAAAAAATTAGAACAAATATAATTTTAAACAATGAGTTATATTTTTCTTCCTTCTTTTTTTGGACAATAATTTGTTATATGTTGCTGCAAATCATATCAAACTGGCACAGGCCGCAGGAACAATCGATCTCTATCGGCCTGTAAGATGTAATTTCCTGAGGGCGACTCCGGCCTGCGCTAACACTAGCTATATAACAATACAAATGTGTTCATGTCTGTGTATATTATGTGTATGTATGTGCGTGTGTATTGTAGTTGATGTGGAGATCCAAACGTGAAGATATTCCCTCCACAATGAGATTGAATACGGGCGAACTGGTAGGGTGGAATAGCTCGTCCTGTTTTCCCTTCCACTCTTGTATGTGGGGAACCTCCACCTATTCACATATTCTCCTCACCCTCTCTCTTTCCTACACTCTTACACGTTCATATACAATCGTTATATCCTCTCTCTCTCTGATTCTTTTTCCTTCTCACGCCCTCTTGTTCGTTCATACACATTTAATCCCCACCCCCCCATATTCCCAAAACCCCCACCTGCCCTTATGCTTATACCTTCATACACTACTCCTCGTTTTTTTTCCGTTTTATATTAACAAGTTTTCTCTCACCCTTTAAAAGTAAGAGGTAAAGAAGAAAAAAAAAAAAATATTTGCAACATTAGCGTTCCATCTAAACACAAATCTCTTCAAGTTTTTTCTACGATTCCCTCCCCGCCCTAAGCACACTCCCCAATCCAAGGAGGCGGGAAAAATCTGAGTTTAATAATGTACATTAATTAGAGAGATTGCATTATATTTTAAGTGCATTGAAAATCGATTTCGGTGGGGAAAAAAAATATATATATATCTGCTGTGGAACAGACAAGATTTTCTTTTATTACAATTTCTATAAATTGTGTTATGTATTGCATTATTACAGATAGTTTCAATAATGTACACTGATTTACCCGTTTTTTTTTTTTTGGATTATTCTGACTACACAGATATTCACGTTTATCCAGTCTAAATACATTTTAGGAAATTTGATATATTCGTCGATAATTCATCGTATAAACAAGCAAGAAAATGTATCAAGTACCTTATGAAATACAAATAAATCTAAAAAGAATAATATAATATACAAAAACACTTAATTCCACATATTGTAGTTTACATACAAGGTCCAGCACTGTAAACATTAAATGCTAATGTTCTACTTTTAATATTGTGTAGTTAAAACAGATTTTAAACATAACGAGTGCAGCAATAAAAACCACAATGTACTGTAGTATGTGGTTAAACATGAACATGTACATATGTTTGAGGGAAAGTGGTGAACAGTACGCCGCTATGACCCCCCCATCACCACCCATGCCGGTACACTCCAGCCGCACACACATTAATTATACCATTCTAATTACACCTTTAAATATTTATACAATTACTTTTAATTTTTAATTTTTAATTTTTTTTTTTTATATATATTCATCTAGCTGGATGGTCTAAGCTGTAGAACGGCTTAAGATATATCATTATTTATTTTAAATATAAATTGGATATAAATTTTGTTAATTGTAAGGCGTAGAACTGTAGCATTTATTTCGAGAAAGTGGGTCTTATTTATTCAGTAATTCGTTCCCAATAATTGCAATTATTTACAACTATCTGTTTATTTGGTGTATCCCCCGCTATTTTACAAATTTCCTCTCAGCTCTCTCCATTTTGGGTCACGTTGTGATAGCATATAAGGTAAAGCTAGGAGAGATGACGGGGGTAGGAGAGAAGACGCAGGCTTTACTTCTCTTGTTTGCCGGTACACTCCAGCCACGTGACGTCATGGAAATTAGTCCAGGAGTAGAGAGATCAGAAGCAAACCTATTACAAAATTCTACAGTTATTTTGTGTGTTCTTCTGTGTTCTACGAACATTTTGTACGCATCAGCTATATCTGGTGAATACCTGAATTTTCATAACGCTTAGTAAATATTTTTTTTTTTATATACTATATTATTAATTGCAATTGAAATCAAAGATTTCCTGCTGTCGTTAAAGTTGGACTTGCAGACATAATGTTTACCAAGTTTCATGTCGATCAGCCATATTACCTTCACAGAGGAGAGGTCTCCTACCTATGGTGCGGCATCTATCCTACCATACTAGGAGAGACGGCCAAATGTAGTGTATTTGTATTTTGTTTTTGGAATAAATGAGAATGTCTTTATTTTGAACAATAACATTTTTTTTGTAGATAATAGTAGTTGACATATGTTTTATAAGCATTACCTCTTTAATATATCACCTGTATTTTGATACAGGGCATAAATTTGAAATGTACGTCATGTCTCCTAGCTTTACCCTACTATTCATCCTGTTGTCCAACCGATGTCCAGTCCGATCTTATACCAATCCTCTTACAGTCCTTCCATATAACCCCACAATAAGTAAAAAAAAAAAAATCTGGTGTGAAACATTCATACGATATCCTCACTGCAAGTATTATTACAATTACAATTTATTAATAAATTATCTTTAAACATTTGTTTAAGCCTTGATTAATTTAAAGGAAATCATTTTTAAATTTTAAGTTTACTACAACATAAACAATCCCCACTACTGCAGTGTATTACAACAAACTAGAGGACTTTGGACGTTTGAAGTTGAGCGGAACTATAGACAGTCTTGGCCAAACTGTACTAGCTAACGTATCTGTTTTTATGTCTGTCGGCAGTTCAGCTGGATGTAGTTTGAAATTTTGTAGTTATCATTGCTTGATTCGTTTCGTTCTCTCTGCGGTCTTACCGCCCACCAGAGAATATTTCCGTCACTAGGACGATTAACAGAACGGCCAGTCGCTACCAAGCGCCCAGTCACTTTATACTCTTCCAGCAACTTACACTACAGGAAAATGTAATTTTGTATATACCGGCTGGCACAAGCAACAGTTATCCAACATTAAAATATTAAAATGACTATAATAGCTTCGAATTGGATCCGGAAAAAGTAATGACGTCATCCCTATAAATTTATCCCGGTAATGTGAAATTCATTTCAATCTTTCTTAATATTTGCTCTTCTTATAGTAAAAATTATAATTTATATCATTTTATATTATTATTGTGTGTGTTGAGTATTGAAATCCAATAAAATGAATTGTGATTCTGTGATTAATGGTTGTTTTTTTTTCCTTATTTTCTAATACAGCCCATTTTTTTGACCAAGTACGAGTAAACCAGCTCGTAATTCCTAAGGCTTCACGGCGAATGTGTTTTTTAAATATTTGCGGTAGACTTAACACCATACAATACTTACTAAACATTTAACTGGGTTTGTTTTACATTATAAATAGAGGTGAGGTATGATTATATTTGTTTACCTCAATGTGACTTGATGGCATCGCCATGTCTCACAATCTTAGCCATAACTGAGAAAGAGAAAGAATTAGAAAGATTGGATTTTAGAGAAATAAACTAGATATTACGCTAAATGCTGTATAATGAAAAGAACACATAAACTGCAAGGACTTTACAGTAAAATAGAAAAATTACGTAGCGAGTGAAATAGACAGACTGGCTGAGGAATAAGAAGGTAGTAAGGTAGGTTGCTGACGGGATGTAAACTGCCCTAACGTTATACTAACGCTTTTCTCCTCTTTTCTGAACTGTTCTCCTCTGTTATATGAATTGAACTGTCCCTTCCTAGTCTGGCCTAGGCAGGGAGTAATTAACTTTTTTGATTCATTTTTGTGTTTCTCCGCCCTTCGGATCCTATGAATCTTTAATGGTTCGGATACCATTACTTCATTTTTGTCTTTCTCCGCTCTTCGGATCCTATTAATCTATGATAATTCGGATCCCATTTCAGTATAAACTGTAAAAAACTGTTCAAAACTTAAGCCTAACTCATAGATCCCCAAGAACCACTCCCCCAAAAAAGGAACAATTTTTACAAAAAAAAAAAAAAAAAAAAATTGCAAACAATTGTATAAATTTATATCTGTTCCTTAAGCATTACAAGTTTAAAGAAAATTGAATCAGTGAATCCCAAAGTGGGCGATACCGTCCCCATGTGGGCGTTGGAACTATTCAGGCGGGACAATTAGTAAACTCAGGTGAAATTGGGAGACGTTGAACAAAAACAGGGGGGCGAGGGCAGTAAAAGAATAAAAAAAAAGACAAGAAAATTTTGAAAAACCGGTTGTGTTTTAAATAATTGTTTAACATAGGAAGTAGATGATTAGTTTCATTAGAAAACAACACAAAATGCAAATCGTAACAGATCAGTAAATTTAATATTATATTAATATAACTAGGAGTAAGAGAAAGTAAATAAAAATAATAATAATAATGAGATATTTATACGGCAATGGCAAGAGAAGTTTTTATAGAAAAAAATCTAGTGTGAAACACTCATACAACTTTCTCTTACTCCAGTTCTAAAAATTGTAATTGACAAATTTACTAGTTTGTGTACCAAATTTAATGAAATTCGTCGAAAACTGAAAAAACTGTTCAGTAAAAGCGCACTTTCGGTTTACTAATTTTCTTGAAACTCATAATTTTGGCCATCTATTTATTTCTAATTAATTCTGTTTGGATGTTAGAATTGTGATAATCAACTATGATAGCACTTTAGAGAAAAACATAATCCCACACCTCCCCTAAAAATGAAGGGGATGAATTTTCCCAGAGAAAAAATTTAAATAAAAGTTTTAGATCTTTGTAAGTGTAGTTTATATACGAAATTTCAAGAAAATTGTTGGAGCCATTTTTTAAAAAAAATCGCGAAAAAAAAATCATTTAGTAAAGTGGTAAAGTAAACGCACTTCCGGTTATCCTATTTTTTTTCAAACTCGGAATTTCAACAACATATTTAATTCTAATTAATATTATTTATATGACGGAATTGTTTAATAAACTGAAATAGTACTTTAAAGGAAAATCTAACCCCACCCTTCCCCCAAAAGTACCACCAGAAGTACATCAATTTTCCCAAAGAAATGTTTCAAATAAAGTTGTTAATCTTTGTATGTTTAGTTGAAGTACGATGTTTAAGGAAAATCGTCGGAGCCATTTTTCAAGAAAATTGCGAAAAAGTGAAAATATCATTTAGTATTGTGGTACTTCCGGTTAAGGAATTTTGACAGATGACCCACTGTCGGATCCATTGGTGATACCAAATGGAATATCAAGTTTGAACTTTCTTTGATTCTTCGTTTTCGAGCGATGCTGTTCACATATATACACACACACACACAGACTATTTGCTAAAAACCACTTTTTTGGACTTAGGGGTTCTCAAAATGGATATTTCCTGTGAAAACTCGCTATCAAAAATTTGATAACACGATTACAATACTTCCTTTGACTAGAGAAATGAAAAGAATTATTTGTTGCTCTACTTTTCGTATACCATTGATACCCTTTTTTCAGGAGCTCTGCAAAATTTATTGGAGAAATGGTACATTATTGTACAGTATAAATTATAAGTAAAGTGTGCAGTGTTCCTGAAGAAGGGCATCAATCGTACCTGTAATGTAGAGCAACAAAGAAGTATTTAAAAAAAAAAAAAAAAACTCATCTGGTCATTGCCATATAAATATCTCATTATAATTTTAAGGCCTGACGATTCGTCAGTGGGTAACTGGAGTGTGTAAAAGTAGTCAACTAAATTACTACATATTAACTAACACAAGATTTATATAATACATTATAAATAATTAGAGCCATAATGTGAACAAAATCAAATCAATCCACCCCCTCTATTCACTTATATTTGAATTTTTTCATCATTTCTTCCATTAAATAATTAGCCTTATCCAAAAAAAAAAACAGATATTTCTTACCCTCCTATTTTGTCTATTACATGATTTACTACATTTTCTCCATGTTAAGTCATACGATAAAACAGTGGAAATATTCTAGTTAATTTATTTGATACTTAATGCATGGAGATACATGAAAAGGAATATTTGAGAATGAAGAGAATTTTTATAAAAAATTAATTTAATAACTTCATATATGAGCATAAAACTTTCCTACAAGTTCCCCCCCCCCGCTATCTTTTTTGATTAGCACGAATTAGTTTGGATATCTTAGTAGAGGAGTTCTTTTAAAACTTAAGACTTCAGTAGAACTCATATCTCAACATAATTTTCTTCATAAACTAAATGCTTTTACTTTGTGAAGATATCTTAATTTAAATTACTTATAAACAGGTATGAAACAGATTTGAAAGTGGAAATTACTAATTAGCGAATAAGATTTTAAGTTTTTCCCTTAATTACACTTGTAAATAACTTGTTTAAAACTTTTAGTTTTGTAGATTGTAAACATTTTGCTAAAAAATTATTTAAGTATAATTTATATATATTTTTATTTTCTCTTAATCTTAATAAGTAGAAAATATTGCAATCGTATTGAAATTTTCGATATCGAATTAATCACAGGAAATATACATTTTGAGGACACCGGAGTAAGAAAAATTAGTTTGTCTGTGTGTGTGTGAGCGCGCACGACATGGCATTTTTGACTATTGCTTTTCTGGCCAAATTGGGCTAAAATAGCCCGATGTTATTATTATTATTATTATTATTATTATCCGATCTCGGGTGGGCCATGTCCCGGCACTGCAGCCAACAGAGGCTTATTGTGCCACCCCCGATGGTTCCTAGTAGACAAACCCTCCCTCCTTAAGGAGTTTCAGGGCCTTCATCACCAGGTCGTTTTGAGCTACTATCTCCTCAGGTCGCAAAGTACCGAAGGTTTCATACCTCAATCTGATTATTGCTACGCAATCGAACAACAGGTGGGAGGCCGTTTCCTCCTCTTCCTGACATAGTCTGCACAAGGGTTCCGCTCGAATGAGTCCTACCTTGTACAGATGTTTCCTGAACCTACCATGACCCGTAAATAGTCCCGTCACCAGAGAAATCTGGCTCCTACTCAGACTAAGAGTCATTCGGGTTCTTCGTTTACACAGTCCTGGCATCATCCTTTTACTGTGTATAACACCCGGGTTCCTCCTCCAGAGCTCTTCGTGCTTACTGCGACACCACTTTCTAATCGCTGCACGAATTGCTCCGCTAGTTATTCCCAGGACCGGTTCTGGACCAATGAACGGAGTGCTAGCCCCGTTCCTGGCCAGTTGATCAGCCGTCTCATTCCCCTCGATCCCTGCATGTCCAGGCACCCACAACAGCTGTACCTTGTTGTGCCTGGAGAGTCTCGACAATGCCTCTCGACATTCCTTCACCAGGGATGAGGTAGTTCTGTGAGCTTCTAAGGCTTTCAGTGCAGCCTGACTGTCCGAGCAAATGCGTATGACCTTGCCCCTTGGGGCTCAGCCCGATGTTAAAAATAAGATGAATGAAAATCACTGATTTCTTTTTTGGTGTTGGATTTATGTACTAAAATATTACAGAATGTAATCGATAGTTTGGTTATCAATAGATTTTTTTTTTTAATATATATATATATTTATTTATTTGCATCTGTATAATATATACATTGGCAAATGTGTATGTACAAGATATTATACAAATTGTGACACTGAACTGGGGATCAGCGCCACAACTAAGGCAGCGTGATAGAAGAAACCAGCCAGCGCTGGAACTTCCTAGGATTTATTGGCAGATTGGGAGAGAAGGAGATCACGAGGTCAACGACGCTTTAATCGCCGTGGAATATTTTCAGGATGGGACGGTGTGGATAATGATTGGGAGACGGGATTTGGGTGGACTTCTAGGTTTTTGTGGAATTTCAGGAACCGGGTGTGGATAAGATAATTGACGAATGGAATGTTTAGGTCGTGATGGAGGGTTCGATTAGAAACATAATAAGGTACATTAATTATTCAACGAAGGACTTTGGATTGGAAAGACTGTATTGGTTTGTATGTTGGAGGGTTTTGCGGAGCCCCACAATTCTGCTCCATATGTCCATATTGGTCTGAGTAGAGTTTTGTAAAGAGTGAGTTTGTTATGTATTGTCATGGTGGATTTAGGTCCAAGAAGTCTCCTAAGTAGTCCGTAGCGTTTGTTTAGTTCTTTTCTTTTAAGTCTTGTGTGGGGGTTCCACGTTAGACGACTGTCTAAGTAGAGACCTAGGTAACGTACTTCGGTGGATGTGGGTATGTCTGAACCGTTAATAGTTAGTGGTTGGCAGATCTGTCGTCTTAATGTGAATGTAACCTGGACACACTTGGTGGGGTTAAGCTTTATTCTCCATTTTTTACACCAAGTTTCAATGAGCTCAAGTTGCTCTTGTGTAATGGTAGAGAGCCTTGAATAGGATAAGAGTGGGAAGATAAAATTGCGGTGTCATCAGCACAGGTCGTTATTAAGGTTTGGGGATGAGTAGGAATATCAGCAGTGTAGATGGTAAATGGGATTGGTCCCAGTATACTGCCTTGGGGCACGCCTGCACAGATCGCATGCCGATCAGACACTTCAACGCCACACCTCACCCTGAAGCAGCGTTCAGTTAAATAGGATTGAATGAGGAGGTAAAATGGAGTGGGAAGGAACTTTCTTAATTTGCATAGTAGTCCTGGGTGCCAAACTCTGTCGAAAGCCTCAGCCACGTCCAGGAAGACACCCAGGCAATATTTTTTGTTCTCGAGAGCAGACGAAATTGTATCAACTACTCTGAGGGATTGTTGGCTTGTGAATGACGAGTGCGGAAACCAAATTGAGGGGGAGGGATGATATTCTGGGATACTAGGATAGGAATTAGCCGTTATCGATACATAAAGTCCAATTTGCAAAACTTTTGTTCTGTAAAAAAATTTTTTGGAAAGAATAAGTTTTCATTTCAAACTTTACTTCTTTTTTTTTTTTTTTTTTTTTTAAGTTGCAAGCAGAAATAAGTTTTCCCCTTCTCACATAATCGAAATTGAGTTTTCACTCGAAATATTTGAAATATTGTTTCCATGTCTCTGAGTTTGAATAAGTTAATTAATTATTATTATATTATGCAATTACATAGTGTCTGCAACTGACACAATTAGTGATAGATATTAGTTGTTAATGATATTAGTAATAATTTAGTATAAATTATGCAATTTCATGGAACGTGATAATTATCTTAATGTTCCAGTTATATGTATCATAAATAAAATTACTGTTATTTCTTATTTTTTTTAATTAAAGGCGCATCAACATCTATGGGGTCATTTGCGCTCGGAGCCTTTTCAGTACGGTCTCCGAACAGTGATTTCTCGTTACAAACAATACTGTCATCACCGGATAGTAAGCTGTACAGACTCCCAGCGAGAGAAAATCTATATATTTAAAAAAAATCACCTAAATAATATTAATTAGAATTAAATATGTTGCCAATAACCTGAATTTGAAGAAAATCGGATGACCGGAAGTGCGACTTTACTGAATAGGTTTTTCAGTTTTATTTATTTATTTATTTTGTGATTTTCTCCATAAAAATGCCGACAGTTTTAAACACTAAAAAGAATATTGTAAGTGTAAAGCAAATTTGTCATTGTTTTTATATTTATTTGAAAATTTACAATTTACAATTTACCTAATCATAATGTCTATAATCTCTTTATATTCTACGGTCCCTATTACCCTTTTTCCCAGCTAAATTATGAGTAAGGCTTGCTAATGTAAGTCCAAATTTCATTTTTGTCTTCAGAGTTTTCTTTAGGTTCTTTTGGATATTATGTAACCACCGTAGCTGATGCGCCAAACAAAAAAATAAATAAATAAATCATAAAAATAATCATAAATAGCAATAATAAAATTCCAAATTTGAAGAAAATCGGATAATCGGAAGAAGCACTTTACAGAATTGGAATTTTCTCGAAAACAGCCAATGGGTTTTTTAAAAACTTAAATTCACATTTAGATTAGATTAGATTGGGGAGGGCCACGTCTCATTCCACTGCGACCTGCTTTGAGAGGTCTATTGTGGATCCCTTGGGCTTATAGCACATCCTTCAGCTTCGCCTTCTTAATCAGGCCTAGCAAAGCTGAAAGTGGCTCCGTCATGTAGCTCGTGGTTTCGGGATTGCTAGTCTCCAGTTGAAGAAACCTTGTCCTCACAAAGGTTGTGTAGCGGGGTTTCCTCGTCGGCCTTGCAGAAACGGCAGAACGCGATGTCTGCAAGTAGTAAATTGTGCATGTGCCTATTCAGCCTGCAATGCCCTGTTAGTAGACCCACTGTTAACCATATATCCCTTCAGCTATGGCTCAGTAGGGTCCCTGGTTTGAACAAAGAATTTAGCCTGCCTCTGCCTTGGCGTTCTTTCCCACCCATCGCAGACGCTGGTCTTCTATTCACTCCCTGTTAGAAGCTTGAATCAGGCTCCTAGGCAACCCACAGAAAGGATTGGGGCCAACAAAGTATCCTTCGAACCTTCCCTCAACCTTTTGTTGCCAAGGAACCCCGCATGACCCGGCACCCAGGCGAGTGTCAGCTTGTTTCGAACACCCACCTCGGTTAGGGCAGATAAGCCGGCTTGAGACTATATGTGTGAGGAAATAGCCTTCAGGGCAACCTGACTATCGGAGTATGTGGCCACTCTTCTACCCTCTAACCCTTGCCTAATAATCTCCTTAGCGGAGAGTTGTAACGCCACAAATTTGGCCTGAAAGTCCGTGGCGTACATCCCTAGGCTGGCCTTAATCTTAACTTTTGACCTGCCTTCAAAATCCACAGTTATAAATCTTTCACTTTTATTCGGAAAATTTTTCAAAAAAAAAAAAAATCTGGTGTGAAACACTCACACAACTTTCTCTTACTCCTGTTCTCGAAATTATAATTAACAAATGTTATAGTTTGTGTACCAAATATAACGAAATTCGTCGAAAACTGTAAAAGCTGTTCAGTAAAAGCGCACTTCCAGTTTACTATTTTTTCTTAAAACTTGGAATTTTGGTCATCTATTTATTTCTAATTAATTTTGTTTGGATGCTAGAATTGTATAATCAACTATGATACCACTTTAGAGGAAGCTGTAACTCCACCCCTCGCCTAAAAGTGCCCTTAAATGAATTTTTCTAGAGAAATATCTTAAATAAAAGATGTAGATCATTGCATTTTTAATTTATATACGAAGTTGCAAGAAAATCGTCGGAGCCATTTTTGAGAAAATCGCGAAAAACTAAAAAAATTATTAAATAAAGTGTTAAAACAAACGCACTTCCAGTTATCCGATTTTTTTCAAACTCGGAATTTCAACAACATATTTAATTCTAATTAAAATTCTTTAGATGACAGAATTGTCTAATAAACTGAAATAGCAGTTAAGATGAAAATTTAATCCTATCGCTCCCCCAGAAGTGCCCTTAAATGAATTTTCCCGGAGAAATGTTTCAAATAAAAGTTGTAGCTCTTTGTTGATATACGAAGTTTTAAGAAAATCGTTGGAGCTATTTTTGAGAAAATCGCAAAAACGTAAAAAAAAAAACAAACTAGCAATGTGGTACTTCCGGTTGAGGAATGTTGACAGATAACGCACCGTCAGATCCTATGGTGATACCTAAATGTAATTATCAAGTTTCAACTTTCTACAGTTTTTCATTTTTGAGCTATGCTGTTCACATACGTACACACACACACACACACACAGACCATTTGTTAAAAACCACTTTTTTGGACTCAGAGACCTCAAAACGGATATTTCCGGTGAAAACTCGATATCGAAAATTTGACATGATTACAATACTTCCTCTTACTAGGAGTAAGAGAAGTAAAAATACATTTTTTTTTAATTTATTAATCAGCAATAAGGGAAACTCGTCCGAGTGTTTCAAAACTATTATTATTACTATTTTGTTTTTATTTATGCCAGTATTTTAAGAACAACAATAAGGTTGAATAAGTGAATATACTCTTGTTAAGAAACAAAATAAATATATAAGGGGGTCTTTCCCCTAAAGGAAAACTGTGTTTAGAATTTCCAATAACTTGGCCCGTAAAAATATGAAAAATGAAAGTGTTCCCAAAAGTGTATATGCGTGCAAAATACCAAAACAAAGTCCCTAAACATTAGACAATAGTATTTATTGAAATAAATAAATAGTCTTTTATAAGTTTTAGAACAAGTTGTAGGCATAACCTTTAAGGTTATATAAGTACATCCAGTATTTGAGTGTATTGTTTGGTAAGGTTATCATCCCTATAGCTGTTATAATATATAGGCAATATAGTCTGCATTGTTGTATATAGTGTGTCTTGAAAGTGTGTATTGGTAAAATAGCAACAGACATACAGACTCATGCACACCTTTACTAACTGTATAATATACATTATATGCGGGTACACACAGTGTATAGCCTTCCAAACTTAATACACATCGACATAGTATACACCAAGCTCGTTCTACCACCGTGGCTGAGTGTACCATTCTATTTCCTAAACTAGTAGCTCCCCAGTGGATTAGTCTATAGTCTAACAGTGTAGGAAACCTGGGGGTCTATTAACCGGTCTCGACACGTATATAACCAACTACCCCATGGCTTACCCAACCAACTGCCCTATGTAATATCAAATAGTGTAGCTAATGTTCACCACCACTACCATTCTACTATGTTTATAATGTTTTGAGACTTATAACAATACTAAAACTTTTCCACATTCAAGTAATTTTTCTCATTAATTTATATATATTGTATGACAAGAAAAATTGAATAATTATTGTAATCAGGGCTAATAACAATCTCGAACGGATTATCTAGGCCGATAGTCGGTATTTCTTTAGCCGTTTTGTACTGATTATTTCACGTCACTGATTTAGCTGTTAGAGAAATGACCGAAATGTGCGACTTTTCCCTTAATATGGAGTAATAAGTGGGGTACTGAGAGGGGAATTGGATTGGCATGGAAAAGAGGTACAGCATCACACGTTACAAAAAATCTGTCCTTTCTAATTAATCTTACTATTGTGAAAGAAGTATTTGAAAATATCCGATTTTCGAAACTGAATATTTATTAGAGATGTTTGGAGTTTCAGTAAAATTTGAAAAGAAAAGAAGAAAAGAATCTAACGTGAAACACTCACACAACTTTCTCTTCCTCCTGTTGATACATTGTACATATAAAATAATAAAGTTTATTTAAATTCAAATATTACTCATTACTGGATAATAAACTGAGTTGGGCCATACATGCTGGACCACCTTGTTGATAAAGGAAAGAAAAGAACGAGGCTTCTCAACTGACTGACTAGATTAAAGTGGGGTGCCTCACAGGACGTTATGACGCTAGCATATAAAATGGTATGTTAGACCTGTTATAGAATATGGAGGGGAGCTATTAATCCCAAGTTCTGCATAAGCATGCAACTCGTTGGAAAGAACCCAAAATGTAAGACTAAGGATTATTACTGGCTCTCCGAAGTCCACATCTATCACTGCAATGCAACTCCACAAGCCGGAATGGGGCATAAGACAGGAAATTGCAGCATGAACATGATGGAGAGGATTGACAGACTAAATGTTAGTTTTTGGAAAAATTACACTCCAGCAACTGCTAGAATCAACACACAGGTTACCTTTGTGGAAAAAGTTGAACACATCCCCAGATACATGGATTAAACTTTAATAAACGCCAGCCGTTTTTGGTAATTTTGCCAATAACAGATAGGTGTGTTGACTTTCATTTGTCCCTGATAAATGAGATAAATAACGAAGAGTCGTCTGTGCTGAAAGGTATCCGTCCCCTCCATGGCTACATGTGTATACCGATGGGTCTGCAGAAGGTGCAAGAAGAAATGCCGGGACCTGTGGAGTCAATTCTACTTGCTTCCAAATTTCATGTAATTTCGAAGGAGAAGTGAAAGCCATTTTGATTGCTCTCCAAGAAATAGAAAAGAGAGCTGATAAGAAGGTTGTGATATTAATTGATTCTAAAACAGCAATAATAGCAGTCACGGACCCAAGCAATAACACTTCGAACGATGTCAGAAAATGTCATTATAATAGATGTGTTGGATGGGGAGAATTGGTGTTGGTTGATGATTTAAGAAGAAGACTTGGTTAACTGATATATTAATAAGGTTTAAGGTTGAGTGGTAAGAGAATGGCACGTAGCGATTGGATGTACTGAACTAATTTCCACTGTGTTGAACTGTGTTTTATAGATTGTCCGTCGCTATTTTTATACAGCTTCTCCCACTCCATCCGAGAGAGTGGTTGTGATTCTCTTGAACTCTTTGGTTGCTGTTTGCTCTCTTGCTGTTAATGTGAAAATTAGTCTGCATTGGATTCCCAGTCATTGTGGTTTGCATGGTAATGAACAAGCAGACGGACTTACAAAGGAAGGATCTCGGAAAGAACAAGAAGAAAATTCCCTTACCCACGATCGCGCTAAGAAGGAGATCAAACTTAAAAGTTACAATCTGCTTAAAGAGAAACATAGTAGTGAAGCTGAAGGGAAGAGATGGGCTTCATTGGTAAATCCTATAAGAAGAATCTCCTCCGCAAACCTCCCCAGGAAAGATGCAGTGGCCGCATTTAGACTACTTACTGGTCACGACTACGTGCAAGGGCATCTGTATAGAATAGGTGTCGTCAACTCACCACTATGCCCTCTATAGGACCAAGAGGAAATGGTCTCCTCTCATTTGGACTCATGTCCTGCCTTGCAGGACATAAGAAACAGTTGTCATTTTAATATATATAAGTTATACTGGGCTACTAGGAGCCGAATGGCTAAAAAAGCTGCTCGGCAAGGCGTAGGATAAAAAAAAGAAATTGTTTACTTATTTATCCTAACATAAATATGAAGGTATTAAGGAGAAATAAGTACCTAACTAGTAACCTTAAAAGGTGGGAAAGTGATTATATTGTGGCCCTAAACGCCGCACAAAAATAACACTGAACCAACTGGATGTAACATTTGGAAATTTGACGGCATAAATTCCGCAAAACTATACATCTTTTGGAAAAATATTATAATAAAAGTGATACGTTTATGTCTGTGCAATTAACATACCAAGTTTAAAAGAAATCATTATAGACGTTTCAGAGAAAATTAAAAAAAAAATCAAACTCGAAAACTTATTGTGTAAAGCCGCACTTCCGGTTATCCATTTTCTTCAAATTTCGAATTCTAGATAAGTGGTAGAATCATAATATTATATTGTATTGGAATTGTACTTTATGCTGAAACTTAAGTTACTGTTCTCCACCAGAAATTCAGAAAAAAAATTATTTTCTCATGAACATTTTTTCAAATTAAATTGGTAAGGATTCATTTGTGTATATGGAAAGCTCGCAAGGGGTATCTGTTGCATGCAGTAGCGACCCCACGGGTTACCACAGCTCCGTACACAATACACTTAAACTACAAACACTCCACACTTTACAGACAAGGACAACCACAGTACAGAAACTAGGGTCTCCGTTCCCAGTTAATTGGCGAAAGCCAAGGGAGAAGGAAGGGATTAGTTCAGTGGTAGCGCGCTGGGCTAGCAATGCGGAGGTTCCGGGTTCTAATCCAGCATACTGCCCTTAGATTTTCTCTTCCTAGGAGCCTCTATTACTCACTATCCGGTGATGGGCAGTGTTGTCTGTAGCTAGAGAACACTGCTTGAAGGCCGGCTGTGCATTGGAGAATGCTTCATGGGGCTCAATAGATCTTGAGAGGTCGCAGTGCAATAATCCCCTACACCAATCTAGTATACGGAAGTTTAAAGGAAATCGTTGATGGATTTTGCCCAAAACTTTCGTTTTAGAGTGGTGGTAGTAGTTTCTTCGATGTGGTAACCGAATTTGAGCTTCTTGGGACTACTCGATTTTTGCGATACAGTGAAAAAAGTTTAACATGAAAAATCCGGTTAACACGAAGTCATACTGGTGTCCCGACAAAATACTATGTTATTTGATACATTTTTTTTTCTTTTAACACGAAGCAAATATTGCTTAATACGAAAAGAATTCGCTTATCGGATGAACTAAATATGACCTCTTTTGCTACAGTCACATCGTCACACAGATCTTTTTTGGTTTATTTTGTTTCTTTAGATGGAACAAAATAAACAATGGCTGCCACTGTTGCTAAATTTCCGCTTGTCTTTGAATAGGTAAAGGCATCGCCATTGTCAAAACATTTCAGTTAGTTTTCAAATTCGATGAATTTTGTGTTAAAATCAGCGAATTTTGTGTTTTTTTTTTTAAATTTTAAAACATAAACTTATTTTTGTAAGTGAACAATGGCAGAGTAATCGGGACAAAAACAAGCCGCTGTTTAATCGCTTAACACGATAAAATATTTCGGTCCCCTCAGTTTCATGTTAAACGTTTTTCACTGTATTTTGTTTCTATGCACACACACACACACACACACACAACTGATTCCAGAGTGACCATTGATTGTATCAAAAATAATAATTACCATTTCCCTCTCGTGGAAAAAATAAGAAGCCACATAAGAAAAATCAATCAATTCAGACATATAGTGAGATTTAGATGGGTGAAGGCACATAAAGGCTTGGAAGGAAATGAAATGGCCGATTTCTTGGCAAAGGAGGCTTCAAGTAGGGAAGAGCTTGCTGAGAGTTATGAGTTGCTGCCTGTATCGTTGTTGAAAAGGAGAGTGAAGCACGCAAGTATGTTAGAATGGAACAGGCAGTGGCAATTGAGTAACAAAGGTGCTCTAACTAGAGAATTCTTTCCCACTGTATAAGACAGGACTGTTCTGGATGATACCTTCTTAACCTACAGAGCAACTCAGCTTTTAACAGGGACATGGTAGGTTTGGAGCTTATCTAAACAGATTTCATATTATCGAATGCCCAAACTGTTCTTGCAGTTCAAATTCACCACAGACTGTAGATCATCTGCTATTTGACTGTCCGCGAATTCTTCCTTCCAGAAGCAAACTAATAACAAAGTGTAGTTCTTCACGGATGTAATTGGCCTGTCTCAAAAAAAAGATCTCCTTCAAAGAAAATGGAGAAGAGAATTCAACTGCCTTATTGAGAGTATCTTCAAGTTTCTAGAAAGAAAGTGATACTAAATAATCTCACAGTGAATTAAATATTTGGAGTGAATTTTTTTGGTGAATTAAATTTATATTTAATTTTAATTTCATATTTAATAATCTGATAAGTGAATAAATGACAATTTAAAAATAAATAAATAAATAAATAAAAATTTAAAAAAAATATTTAATTACCTACTTTAAAATAGCTGTATTAAGATTATTTTAACGTGTAATATATTTTTGTTTGTTTATATATTATTTTTATTACTATTAATTTACCCGACATTAAGATATATATCTCAAATTATTTATAATGTTATGGAAAATAAATTATGTATTAAGATTGACTATAATATGTAATATGTATATGGAGCATGTTGAAATAAAGCTTTTTTTAAAAAAAAAAAACAAAAAAAAAATATATATATATATATGATTGGCTAAAAATTTCTTTTTTTTTTTTTTTTTGTAACAGGAGATCTCAAAATTTGTATTTAGTGAAAACTCAATTTGGAAAATTTGATATGATTTGTATATTTCCTGATATCAGGAGTAAAAAATAATTAACATGAATCGTAAATAACCAAAAAATAAAACAAAATGCATTTTTCATTTTTTCTTCTTTGCATAGAGAGTACAAACAAAATTGGTTAGGGTTTTTATTTTGTATGAATTCCACTTCAGTTGTTCCAAAGAGGTCAACCTGGGTTTATCCATTTTTATTTTTTTTTTTTAATCATCTATGTCAAAGGGAAATGACAGTCAGGTATAAAATAGACTAAACAAAGGGTTGCTCGCGTGGTGGTAGTGAAATGTTATCTCACATCTTTCTAATTCATTTATTATTATTATTATTATTATTATTATTACTGTTGTTTTCGTTTTATCAACATATTCACCCCTCCACTATTGAAATGTATTTTTTTTTTTTTATATTACAATGTAAAATAATGTGTATTATTGGTGTATTAATATGTACAAAGAACATTCTCTGAATATTCGTTAGCAGATTATAATTATTTATGTTTTATAAAAATAGACTTAGATAGATTTAGTTAGAAATAGATTTTAACTTTTTCTATAATTTGATATAGAATAATTAAAATATCATTACTGTGTTTTGAAAACAAATTGTTAATGTAGAGGAACATTAAGAGTGGAGTCGGCCAGAGAAATATGTATGTAAGAAAAGTACAGTGACTGAAAACTGTCAGAACTTTACAGAACTGAGCATGGAAGGTGTTAGTGTGAGTAGAAATGGCAGACTGAATTAGCAGAGTGTTGGTGATGATGATGTCTGCTTCATAGCTGGATGGATTTTTTTTTTTTTTTTAGTCTAGCTAGAGTTCTTATAACATGCTAGTAGATATCTTCTCCTAATGAGAATATTTCCAGATCTATATGTAAGGGTATACGAATAAGCCAGCCATAATTGGTAAAATTATCCATAAAACGCTGGTCTCTATAGTGCATTACTATCGAGCACTACCAAGCATGTATTACACTTCTGTCACACCCACTGCAATATATTAAGAAATCAACGTCAACATGTACAGCAAGCTTCCCCCTAGAAGCTGTCTCTAGCTCGCACCAGAACGTAGGAGAAACTGGGATAAAAAACCGAAAAACTAAAAACTTGAACAAAGTTGCTAGATAAACTTTGAAGTGTTAAGAAGTGGCAAGAAGAGCTATCCAACCTTGAAGCAGACTAAACAAGTTATCAAGAGATTACTGTGATTCTCAAGAGTATTTCAATTTTTTTGTACGCATCTGTATCAATTCACTCTCTGCTAAAGGCAATCTTTTAGGACAGAGAGTCTTTACCAAGATGGCAACAGTATCGGCAGTTAGGCGATTATCGGGGCCATCTGCACCATACAACATTCTAATGCATCTTGGAACATTCTAATGGTAGATTTATTGAAGTTATTCAGTGATGAAATCCTACTTCATAAAGGTTCCCGCTTACTAATCGCCTACTGATCAGCCAACACTGCACAATTGTACATCACGCTGCCAAAATCATCACTGCTTCTCGGTCACTCTATTCACGATGTATTCTCTTCCACACTTTCTAATATCATTAAAATATAGACTGAGAGTGCTTAGATGTGTGTTGCTCATTTCACCAATTGCTCATTTCACCAATCATCAACCTATTTCCTCTGACCATTAGTTCGTGAAATTTATTTTGGGCATAAAATTGAAATAGTGCGTTTAATTCAACAATTAATTTTTGTTTTAGTAATAAATGCAGTAATAGGTTTAATTTTATGAAACGGACTGGAAAGCTTTCATTTTTTTTACCCTAAAGATTTCATATTCTTATAATTTTTTTAATTTTTATTAAAGGCTTTGGAGAACTTCCATAATTAACAATAATGAGTAAAAAGTTCCCGGGGGAATGCTGGACATTCTTTTTAATAAAAAGCACCCGAGAATTACTTCGGATTTTCACCAATTATATAATAAGAGGTTATTCGTGGGGAAAAGAAGGAATAACAAAAGAAAAAAAAAAAAAAAACGAAATGAATAAAAATAGTGATGTGACGTAAGAATGAACATTGTTAAAGATATAGAATGAGATGAGATGGAGGAACCATGCTGAAGAAGATAAGAGGGCAGAGTGTAGGTGAAGGAATGAGAGGTAGATAGATAAGTAGAGCGGGTGCCAGTGGAGAAAACGCCTTCCACTCTTCTTCTGGTTCATAGCCGCCAGTCCCATCACCTAGCAGCAGGCAGGGCGGCTGTAACTCAATTCAGACACAAGCCGTAGCACAGTGGTGGCAGCACAAAGAGAGACGGATTGCCGGGCAAATTGAATAGACTTGGTTCAGAGATATATATATATATATAGAGAGAGAGAGAGAGAGAGAGAAGAGTGGTAGGAAGTGAATGGTTGGACGAGCGGCGCTCGTTTGTATGGCCCAGGAAAGAAGAGAGAGTAAAATACTGAAGGAGGTATACGGTTGGGAAGGTATTAAACGGAGTACTCTAGCTGGGAATGTACACCTCGAACATACTAACTCACACGGTATATACAAGAGTGACGGTAATCTCTTACCTATGGAGTGTGTTTGGAGGCGGCAACGAGTTACGGGTGAGATACCCCACTGACAGGATATGACTGATTCACATTCACGCACGCACTGTCACTAAAGCTGTGTATACATACATAATCCTACAAACACACATATACACACAAATATATATACTATACAAAACCTTTGCGTTCCAACAAAACAACCCTAATTGTACACCTTTTGTCTTCTAACCTAACTATCCAACATAGTGCCAAAAGAGCGTTGCCACACTCTACCAAAAACCACTTCATTCCAAGTAATATTAATGAATAAATCTTCAACCATATAAACAGCCATCGAGATTTATCCTGAACAGCTTTTTACTTTATACATTTTAATTTGAAAAAATTATTGTTAATTCTACAATAAATAGATGTTGTAATCTGAAAGAAAAAAAAGGAAACACTTACATAACTTTCTCTTAATGTATTTAATAAAATTTAATTGATAATTTTTTATTAAAATGGCAATGACCACAAACGTTGAGTTGAGCCAGCCGTAAAAAAATATGGCAGGTGTTATCAACACGTATACCTGAATTTAACTTGTCTGTCTCAACGAACAAGCTTGTAGCGGTATATATAAATTTTAACCAAAGAGATATGTCTCCCCCCCCCCCCCCAGAAATCCCCTGAAATAATTTTTCTGAAAAAAGAAATACTACAAATAAAAGTGACTCACTTTTCTTTTTATCTGGCCAGTTATTATTATTATTATTATTATTATTGTCTATGGGGAGGGAAACCCTACGCTATCCAAAGCCTCACTGGGCCCATATAGCCACCCCAAGAAAAACAACAACAAACCGGGTCTAAAACAAATATCTAGACCCGGGTCATCCATCTAAGATTCACCGCAGTCCGAATAAATCGGGCAATAACCTTAAGCGGAAATAGCCTAAGCTCTTCCACAGACATCCTTTTCCGACCAAAAGTCCTAAACCTAATTTCCTCACAACCCAGGCAATCAGTCACAAGATGGATGGGTGTTTCCTCCTCTGTCTCACAGACTCTACAAAATGGATCCGGCATGAGCCCCATTATGTAGAGATGTCTCCTTAAACCACAATGTCCAGTAAGAGATCCAACCAGATGCCTGAGAGCGCTCCGTGAAAAACACAGCAACGTCTCACTAATGGCCTTGTCCGGACACCCGATGAGCATTTTGGACTGCCGAAAACCAACTGAGCTCATCCATAAGGATGAATGCTGTGAAGCTGTCCATGTCTGTAAGCCTGAAAGACATGTGCCAGAAGACAGGCCAACAGCAAGCTCGGAACCAATGAATGGAAGAGAGGCGCCTAATTTGGTATACCTATCCACCTCCTCATTCCCAAAAATCCCCATGTGACCTGGCACCCAGGCTAGCAGCACATCCTTCAGAGAAGAAAGCTCTTTCAGTCTTTTAGAACATTCTAACACCAACCTGGAAGTAAAGACACATGAACTCAGCGCCTTCAGCGCAGCCTGGCTGTCCGAGCAGATACAAACTCCTTTTAAGTTAGTGTTACTTACCCTCTCATCCAAGACACAACAAAGAATAGCATAAACCTCTGTCTGGAAGACCGTGGTCCATTCACCAAGAGATACTGCCAAATGATCTCCGATCTCAAATAAACCGCAGCTCCAGACCTACAATCCATTCTGGAACCGTCCGTGTAACACCGGAATTAATTATCAGGTATCACGCCAGACGGACCCAATCTTGGCCAATCTTCCCTAGAGGGTAACTTGACACTGTAAGAATGCTCGAAAAAAAGTCTTCAACATTCTATCAGAAGGAAAACCTGTAACAGGAACCTTCAAAAGCATTTCGCGATGAATGGTAGAGTGATCATACCGCTTACCCTGCCGAAATTCTGCCTATTTAATTCTATAACAAGCTTTCATTGCCATAATTTTCACCTCTACAAAGAGCGGTGGAATTCCTGATAAAGTCTCCAGTGCGTGGTCCGCAACGCACTGGTCACCGCCAGACAAGCCAAGCGTTGAATATCCTCAAGCAGCAGTCTAGCGCATCTTATCTCAATGCGACGCCACCACACCACAGCCGCATATAACAAACTAATCTGGGCAGTTAACATACCATGTTTCAACAAAATCGTTGTAACCGTTTCAAAATACTCAAAAACCAATTCACTAAAATCGCACTCAAATCCAGTTAACCGATTTTCTTCAAATTTGGTATTCTAGGGATGTTTCTAATTTATCCTAAATATTACGTATAGATAGTAGAACTGTATATTGTACTGAACTACTTCACTACTTTATTACTTTAGTAAAAAGCTGAAGGTTGCTGTTTCGATTCCAAAATCTTCCCAAGAAATCCATTTTCCTGAAAAAATACTCAAATATAATCGTTGATGATGTTTTTGAGAAAAATCGCCAAAATTGAGAAACTATTCAGTAAAAAGTCGCACTTTCTGTTGAGGTATTTTATTGGAAGCTTTCTGTCAGATGCAGTAGTATTATCTAATAAGGCAAATTGTTAAGCAGTTAGACTTTTATATAATTGTTGGTTCGAAGTTAAATAGAACGTCAAATTTTATAGAGAAAACAGAATGAAGAATGGTAATAGGAAAACTTCTTTCGGAGTTCTAAAGTATTTACGGAAGCATCATTTTATGTGAAGTTAGTCAGAAGTCCATACTCATGAACAGAGAGAGCTGGAAAGAGCTGGCGGGGAAAAGTTACTAACTAGTGTACTCACTCTTACGTGATTTGGGAACTATGTAATGTTAAAATAGGAACTAAGATTTTGTAATTTGGCCACCTCCCCTCCAAAAACGGTAGACAATGGGCAGACAACGAAGCAGAAGCTCTTGGAAGAATTTAGAAGCTTACTTCGAGATTTTGGGCACATTATTGTAATAGGATCCGAAGAGAGGGATCCAAAGCAGAGAGAGACATACATAAAAATTGACAGGATCACTCACTGGTTTAGGCCAGACTAGAGTGGGAGAATCTGTTTAAATACAGCTACGAGGGGGTCTTCCACGAGTCTTGCAACAGTTCATACAGCGGTCACAACGCAACTTTCTCTTTACTCACGCTAAATCTTTCACTACCATTTTATATATTACGTGTAAAGTCCAGGCAGTTTGTGTTACTTTTTTTATTATAAGTGTTCAGCATTACTTCCAGTACATTGACCTAAGAAACCCAAATTCTCTTCTTCTCTTAACGATTATATTATCAATTTCACCATTATGAATGGACTATGAAGAAATCATGTTTAATTTGCTTGACGTCATGTGCTATCGGACCAGAAAACTCATATCGAGAATGAACTAAGTTTATTATTATTATTATAATAATATTCGGGTGCCTAATGGCGCGGGACCCAAGCCTATGTGGCTCTTATCCCCCCCGATACCCCCCCGTAACCCCCTTAATTAATCTCCCCCGGTAATTGCCGGTTAATCTACAATATCCCAAGATATCCCTAAACTCCAACCCGCCCAGGCAATCCTG
>JAAEAF010010749.1:0-12050 GCA_011037195.1 Triatoma infestans | reverse complement strand
ACGTGATTTTAAACTGTTTATAACTTTTGGATAGTTTTCACCAGTAGATGGAAAACTTTCTACCACCTCTCTGCCACTAGAACCTGAAATTATGCACTGTAAGAAAAAAAATATAAATAAAGTTTTCTTATTTTTGAATAAAAAAAAACAAAAAACAAAAACGAAAGATTTAAATGAACTACTGTGTCATTTGGTAGGATATTTTCAATGAGCCCCTCATCCGAAAAAAACGTTTTATTGACAGATTATCCGTTCGGATAAAAAGGGTAAATTTGATATATGGCGACAAACTACCCGATCCCAAAAACACATGTTTCTTATTTGAACTAGTCGGATAACTAATTATTAATAGAGTGGATCGATGTCAATATAGCAAAGAACTAGTCGGACAAATAGCTAAGATTAGAGTGGATAGATGGTAACAAATCACCCGGTCACTAGGAGAAGTTCTGTTAGCACCAAACTAACCGGACGTCAGAGTTAGGATTAAATAAGAAGAGCAGCTTTGTGGTGGGTATATGGCTGTGCAGTAGTTGAGGGGTTGAGGGGGGCAAGCGATAGTCCGAAATACGTCTGATTTTTAGGATGTGAGGTTTTGTGTTTACAAACAATATTAAAGATTCCTTCTTCGGAAATGATGCCAGTTGGAAAACGCCCATATATTCACAATATACATGGTAAAATTCAAAGACTCCTTTGTGCTTGAAAGGCTTATTCAAAGGCTTATTTGTATAAGGTATACAAATTAAAAGGAAAGTACTGTATGATCTTTGAAAATGAACGTACACATATACACACGCGCACCGCATGTGGATAACTGGAGGAGGACGGACTACTAGCGAACATCACTTTGGGTGAGATTCAGGTTTTTAAATTAGAAAAAATTATTCCTCTTTTTAAATAACAAATTTATTGTAAACTTATTAACATATTAAATCATCATCATTTATTTTATTTATATATTCATTTATTTATTTTGTTATAAATATTGGCCAAATAATTAACAATTCGACTCTGGCAGACGGCTGCAGCCATTGCCTATAATATGTTGTACCAAAAAAAGAAGTTTATTTGTACATTTCTGAAATATATATTATTATTATTATTATTATTATTATTATTATTATTATTATTATTATTATTATTAATTAACAATTCGTTTTCCGGTCGCTGATTCTGACTGAATACGCCTTGGTAGGCTCTAATAATAAATTATATTTATATTCTAATTTTTCAAATTTCATATCAGTTTCAAATTTGTATCTTCTAATTGCTGCAGAGACTGCTGTCTTTATTGATACCATCGCATAAACACTTCCTATGAAAACAATAGAAGTGACATAAAATTGGCATTTAAATCCAGTGGCCAATATCGCTCGTAATTTGTTTTTTTTTTCATAATTATTATCTTTCTTTACAGAGGGGAATCAAGATATATTAATTAAATTTTGCTACAACTTGAGTAGAAATTGTATGAATATCTCTTGAGTAAAATAATAGTTTTAATTCTCTAGTAAGTAAAAAACTTTTCTGAAGATTGAAAGTGATCACGATGTTGCTGTATTTAAAATGATCAAATCTTAAGATTCGTACTAGTGGTATGGAATTAAATATCTATGAGTTTAGGAGGGAATAAAAATTAAACACAAATATATGAGTAACAAATATTTTACTCATTTTATTAACAAATTATACTTTGTGTGTGTTTTGGAGTGTTTGCACTTAATAGTTTGTTTATGGAATTGTTCAATGTTAAGTATCGTCTGTTAAATATTATTAAATCTTTCTTTATGCCTTGATAAAGACTTCAGTAATATATATGATAAGAAAATATGTATATACAATAAAAATGTTTGTTTTTAAATGTAACATTGTGAAAGTCAAATAAATATTCTAAACAAACAATGGTCTTCCATCATAAGTTTTGGACCTCTAGAAACCTGCTTTGTTTCCCTTAAGGCAAGTTGACGGCCAAGTTTGTATTGGTCATTTTTGAAATAATCTGTGCTGCTTCCCTTTTTGTCTAATTTATAATACTGTGTTTGATATAGGCCAAAAATGTGCTCACAAATGAACAAGATTAAGCCTGTTACATTATGCTCATTATGTATCGAGAAATATACACATGGCGGTGATAGAAGAAGTGTGTCTTCTCACCGTTTGTATCTTTTCCGCGATACCTAAACGGAATATCAAGTTTCAACTGTCTATGGTTTTTGTTTTTGAGATATTGCAGTTCAGATACATATACACACACACACACACACAAACACACACCACTTTCTATGAACATTTTTTGACTCAGAGGACCTCAAAACGGAAATTTCCGGTGGAAAACTCGATATTGAAAGTTTGACACGATTACTATACTTCCTATTACTAGGAATAAGAGAAAATAAAAAATGACTGCCGTGTTTTACTAATTTCAATAAATTAGTGCGACGTTGAATAAACTAATTTGAATAAACACGTTGACGTTAAACCCAAAACAGTTAAGCTAATGTTACGATTCTTTCTGAAACTAACATTCCACTTTTATTAAGAAAACACTTTCCAAATTTATAACTCCCAATTTTTCAGCACTAAAGAAACAACAACTCTAAAAAAAGTTAAGAATAGAGCTTTCACAACTCTCGTTCAGCAACTCGACACATAATCCGATCTGAACTTTGATACATGTCAGAAAAATAACTAACTATTCTATTATACCTGCACAAGATCTTGGTCCCAAACTAAATGGAAGATAACTTCCTTTTGGTCTTTTAGCAATCTCTTCTGGTAGAAAATGATCTGGATAGAATTCATTTGGATGGGACCAAATTTTCGGATTTCTATGGAGTTCGTATAACATAATGTACACTTTGAATCCTTTAGGTAATTTATAATCTCCTGAAATTAATTAATATTTGTATTCAGTTTAAAAATTTTGAAAAATGATGTTCCAATTTTTTAAAAATTGTTTTGTAATAATTAGTATTCTGTTCAGATTAATAAAATGTCAATTATCTAGTGCAGCTGTTCTTTCGACACATTGTTTTATTTTATTTTATTCTAAATTATTAAACCTTGGATATCTCATTATCTAATATAATCATTACTTGAAAGGTTCCTTACGATTTTTTAAAAATAATTTCAAGCAATGTTCATTGGTCTTTCAATATAATTGAAGCATTGGTTCAAAGATTTGTGAAATTTCAAGGCTTTTTTTGTGTGTTGTGGTTGGTTCCGCAGAACTGGAAAGCATCAGAATTATTATCCTTGACAGCCTGCTTCTTTTTGTTGGCCATGGATCGGTTTCAGGATGTCTTTTTCAAAACAGTGTGATAACAATGACCGAAAGCCCGAAACCGGTCGATGACCACAAAAATAAGCAGGCTAAATCGGAAAATATTTGTTCTCTTAATTGTAAATAAATCTCGTATCCAAAAAAAAGATGTTTTTAATTATCCTTTGCTATTTAAATGTAATGATGGAATGGGATATTTGACAGAGGAGCCACTTAGGAGTAGTGATATTTGGACGCTATGAATTATTGCCGCGATGGTTTACTGAGGGTAAATGATAAGTTATATGCATGGTATGAATATTTGTTTTGCCTCGAAGAGCTTGTTGATATTTCTATCTGCATCCATAAATAGGCGTGCAAATCTGTTTGTTCTCTCCCACTCTTCTAACGGCAGGTATGCAACTATATAAAACTATCTCTTTAGTCTGTCAGTATGTATTTATGTTATGTGAATGTCTTTACATTCACGTCCATATAAATATACGCAATTATCATTCCAAGACAATTAGTAGGTACATGCAAAATTGTCAACCTGTTCTGGTACGTTTGTAGATATGTCTGCCTATTTGTAGGCATGTCAGTTTATATTTCTTCTGTATGTTTGTTTGTTTATGTATTATGTATAATAGATTATGTGAATTGGAAGACATTTGAATATTGACACAGTTGATTCTGTAAATTTTATAGTTGTGGCGATCTTTTTTTATTAATTTAATAAAATTGTAGAATAAACAAAGTGTAAGTGAAGCAAATAAGTACTGGATGAAACGGTTAGATGGCTGTCATGTTGCGGTTTTGGTAATTGGGAAAGGGGAAGGTTAAGATAGCAGATGGTTGGGTTACAAAAATAATAAGTTGATAATGAGATTGTAAACTCGTTCAGGTTGTTTGTATATTAAGCAGTAAATTGTTTTAAAAGTTGCTATTAATATAGTTTTGTGTTGTGCAATATACTGTTTTAAATATTTGTAATTAATTGCGTAAATAATTCATTTATGTAAATAAAAGTTCTGAGAAGCTCAAATAATGCAATACGTAGAAAATGGCTTGTATATCTAATTCTATGCACGTATTAATGTATGAGTGTTTCTGTACATACAATTGGATCTATATCTGGTGTGTATTAAGGTTTTTTTTTTAATTTTGCCTGCAGTCGCATTAGTTCTTACCATTACATTAACATCATATCAGAAATATCAACATTGGACTGAAATGTTTGAACCAGCGGCTAATTATCTACTAATTACCAATGTTTATGTATTTGTTATTTAGCAGTACCAGTCAATAAAGCTAAAAAAACCTGTACAATTTTTATAATAAGAATAAATTGGAAAATAATTTAATCTTACCTAAATCTATATCATTTGTAAGTTTCCTAAATATACCAATTGGGCAATAAAATCGCATGACTTCCTTTATAATTCTAGTCAAATATTCCATTTTGGATAGTTGTTCCCATGTTGGTGCCACTTCAGGATCTTCTCCTAAAATATCTAATTGTTCTTGGTAAACAGCTTCTTGATGTTCAGGAAACATGGCCATTATAAACAACGTATAGGATAAAATTACAGCTGATGTATCGAATCCCTGTAAAGTTTTTCTCATTAAGGGAAGATCAATTTAAGATTATTTTTAAATGTATAAATCACATCAAGGTTTACATACTGCAATAAGAAAATCAGTGGCCAGCTTTCCTGTATCTTCCAAGGAGAGTTTGTCTCTTGTGGCTATTTCTAACAACACATCCGAGTAGTATTTTGGAACTGCGCCCAAAATACCTCTTAATTAATTAAGTATTCCTTAGTTTAAGAGTACTTAAGGTTAAGAAGTTTCATTCTGACAATATCAGTAGAGGGCACGAGAGTACAGTAGAACTTTCACGCGAGATATTCCTCATCTAAAAGAAAACCACAATATTTTGTGCTATGGATTCGGAGCTATGGATTACATGACGTTTCAGTCTATCATCAGCAACAGAATGATTGATAGATCAAAATGTACTGGAATGTTTTTTTTTTGTAGGAGCGTGTATGTAAATTAAATTCGAGGGCCCGGACAGGTATATAATGAGACGTTGCTGTGTCTTTCACGGAAATCTCTCAGGCATCTGGTTGGATCCTTTAATGGACATTGTGGTTTGAGGAGACAGCTCTACGTAATGGGACTCATGTCGGATCGGTGAGACAGAAGTGGAAACACCCATCCATCTTATGATAGATTGCTAGGGTTGTGAGAAAATTAGGTTCAGTGCCTTTGGTCGGAATAGGATGTTTGTGGAAAAGCTTAGGCTATTCCCTTTAAGGTTATTGTCCGATTTATTTAGTCTGCGGTTAATCTTAGTTGGATTAGACCCGAGTCTGGGTATTTGTTCTACGCCCGGTTTGTTCTCTTTTTTGTTGGAGTTTCTATATGAGCCCAGAAGAGGTTGGTCCCTCCCCACAGACAAATAATTATAATAATAATTACATAAAACAACGCTTAGATTTCCTGGGATATCATTAAATTATAAGATACTGCAAGGGCTATACAAATATTAAAATCTATTACAAGAGAATGTGATAATGTAAGGCTAGAAGTATAGCGGCGCCACAGACTAAAATGGGTTTCATTAAATTATTTTGGATACCCAATAAAAATGGGTATCCTATAATTTTTATGTGTAACTTTTTCGAGAATGTTTATATTATGGGAGCTTTGGTGGTGCTAGGAAGTTCCACTGCCTTCAAAAAAAGTCCATTTATTATGTTTACATTCTGCCATTGAAATAACACTGAAGAACAATAAATATTTATTAAAAATTATATTACGTTTGAAGATAATTTATCAATTATAACTATGTTAACTGCAATTAGAGAAATTTTTTTTTTATTTAATTTATGGCGCTTCAATATTTAGGTCATTCGCGGCCAGACAATTCTTAATAGAGTGCCGGCCGCCGGGCAGTGTTCTCTCGTTTCAGGTATCACTGTGCATCCCCTGACAGTGATCAGTAAAGGTTCGAGGAAGAGAAAATCTAAGAGCAGCACTGCTAGACACAAGTCCAGAACCTCCGCGTTACTAGTCCAGCGCGCTACCACTAAGCTAAACCGTTCCATAATAAGAGAAAATTGAGTAACTGTTCACTCCAATTTGTTTTTTTAATTAATTTAATATAATTTCGGTTACAATTTAATGTTCATTACCTCCCAGTAGATTCTTATTCCTTAATCTGCCTTCTAGCAGCTGAAAAAGAGAAAGTATTAAAATGTTTGTACCGAACCACAAATCAATCAATATACTAGGGTAATTCAATAGGTAACGACACAAATTTCTGTAGCACAGAAACTGTTGTTTAATCAATTCAAATCAAAATGTTGTTTCAGTCCGTCAAGTTGGCATCCTTGTACTTGGTTTGTTATCAGCTGTTCGAGAGCGTTTGGTAAGCATAACCTCAAATGTATTCTGTTAACAATGGCGAGTCCGCTCGAGCATAGCTCCTCGGAAGAACAATACTCAATGGTTAGATTTTTAGTTGCAGAGGGTATCAAAGGTAGTGAAATTCACGAAAGAATGTTTAAAGTCGACCGGGATAATTGTTTGATCCGTTCGAAAGTTTAGAAATTGGTAGAACAGTTTAAAAATGGCCGTGTAAGTGTCTGACGAGAACGATGTGGCCGACCGGTTGAGGTTACAAATTCCTCCTTCGAATCTCGCATTAACAAGTTAATCCAGGACAACAGCATATTACTGTTGTACTGAAAACTGAAGAAGTGCACGCGAGTGTTGGAGCTGTCCAGGATATTATACAGAATAAGCTACAGTACAAGAAAACTTGTGCAGGCTGGGTTCCAAGACCATGTACCCACATTCGGCACAGTTATCTGAAAATACACTTCAAAAAGTGGGGTGGAAGATCCTTCCGCATCCCCCCGTAGAGCCCCGATCGCGCCTCATTGGACGTCCATTTGTTTGTACTCCTTTAAGAGGCTCTAGGTGGTAAACATTTTCAATCTAATGAAAATGTTCAAAATCAAGTGCTAAAGTAGCTTCGAGATCAATCCAAAGAATTTTATGCCAGAGGCATTCACAAATAAGAAGAACGATGAGACAGGTGGATAAATGTTGCGGGGGACTATGTTGAAAAGTAGACAAAATTTTGATTTGATTAAATAAACCGTTTTTGAGTTACAGCAAAATTGTTTAGTTGCTGATTGAATGACCCTCGTAGTTTGCCAATAACCATCGGTTTTTACCACCTAAATATAATTAATCTTTATTAAACGCATTGATAGAATTCCAAATTTGAAGAATTCCAAATTTGAAGAAAATCGGATAACCAAACGTATAGAGTAAGTTTTTGGGATTTTTGAAGATTTTTTTCAAACTTGGCATTTTTTTTCGATAAAAAAAATATCACTTTTATTTGAAACATTTTTCTGATAAAATTGTATACAAACTGCTAATATTATTTATTCTTACCATCTCCACTTACCTCATTACAAAAGCGCCAATAAATTTTAGCCATTTCCTTAAGACGTCTACCAGGTATTGAAATTTTTGCATAATTTAAGCACACGTTGTAGGGAATTTTAAGAATAAATTTCGTCATTATTACAAATCCTCTATCATGAATAGAAAAAAAGATATTCATTATATTCATCAAAAAAATGAATGATGATTCATTCAAAATGTTATATATTCGATTTCTTGGCTGACAAATATAAATATATTTAGAAAACTATGGATTTGAAAGAGTTTTTTTGAGTAATCCAGCCAGTTTATTTTACAGATATTAGAATATAGTTCCTAATTGCTTATATAAAATAGGTTGGTGATTGAAGAGGTGAAATCACTTTCCTAAAGCATATATGAAGAAAGAAATTGTATGTAAAATGTAGAAAAAATTAAACCGGGCTGGATTACTGCAAAACACTTTTTTATTAAAATTGTAAACTATGATTTTCTCACCTTTCCAATAATTCTTTCATATTATTTCCCTCCTTCTCAATCATGTTCATATCGTGTCCAAAACTTGAGACTGAAACATTTAAATAGAGATGCATGAGAGAAAATTTAAAGGAAAATATCTCTGTTATCTAATGAGAAGGATATTTTGGGTTGTTTTTAACAATATGATCGATCAAGAACAAAAAAATCGCAATAAGATAACTCGGCATTGTGTGTAATAGCAACCCATCCACAGCAAAGAGAATGCAACCACAGCAGAGAGAAGAGTGGCACTCTCTGGGTGACACAGACTACTCTCTGACTTAGGCAGACTAGAGTGGGAGAACCTGTGTATATAAGCTAGTGGGAATCTATCTAAAGGGATCTTTTATATACAATCATACAACTGTACACCAGTTATCGCATCATGGCATATCTCTACTCTCACCATTCATTCTATCATTTTCATAATAAAGTCCAGTGCAGTTAGTGTAAACTTAGCTACATTATATTAGTGTCAGCATATCTCGTTCATTTAATCAAACCTAATTTCTCTCCTCAAAAACATGCGTTTTGAAAATCACTATGATAGTGGATGCTTATAGAATGGGTAGTTAGGGTTGTTAGGTCGTGGCAACTTTCGGGCTTAACTTTTCTTCATTCTGCTTTTTGTTACATTGCTATTTTATAACTCTGTTTACAAAGTTTGTATTCCAAAATATTATTTTTTTTTTTCAAACATAGCCCGCCTGGTTCCCACTCTTCCCCGCACTTTGTCACTCTTTCTCTTTCGGTGATGGAAATGTCGGAAGCCTTTATATCGCGGAGTTTGTCCCTTTTCTATTTTCCCACACCCTTCAAATATCCTCAATCCCTTTATAAAATTATTTCATTTGCTAACTAAGTTCTGATCAGAGAACCTCTCTAAGTTTAGTAGTCGCGCCTCTTCAGTGCATAAGATTATTTCGCCAGTGCTCACCGGTCAAGTGTTTATTACTTGTGCTCGTCCACATTACCATTCCGTTCTGAACGTTAAGTGATAGACCGTGATCAGCCTCATTCAAACCATATTCCCTTCTTTTCATTAAGTTCCTCATACGATTCTCACTCCTTATTACACCTCTTGCCTGACATCCACATAAACACACGCCACATAGCCATACATCCGTATCTCTTTCGCTAATTTTGTACATTTCTCCTCCTCTCCCATTATATTTCCTTTTCGACAACCTCGCTTCACTTCCCCCTCTCTTTTCAACTGGAAGCATTATCAACTTCCACCGAGGGTACCATCACGCTCGTGACAAAGTATGTTTTTTCACCTCCATTGCCTACTTTCATTGAAACTCTAATTCTTCCACAAACTCGTCCCATCCCGAGGAGTGTTGCAACCGCGTTTATTTTCACATAGAGTGTCTAGTTTACGCCCAGACCAGTGTCATTAATAAATACAACATTTTGTGTAAACCAGACTATCAGAGATTTACAAATAATCACAAACACCAATTGCTGAAAACATTCCTTTCATGTACTGGGAACCTCCAAACTTGTATTTCAGACGAAACCACAATTTTGAAAATGTGACAGAATTCAGCTTAATTGATTTTTAACTTTTATTGTCTCATACTAGAATATTCTGAATTTCTATTATCGCTGCAGCATGCTGGCATTAAATTTAAACAATGTTTGTAAGAAATAAATTTGGAATTACATAATTTCGATGAAACTTTAAAGTAATTTCTTTGCTTTATATTAAATATATATATTTATTATTTCTATTTTCTCTAAGATGAAGAGAAATTTCGACAAAGTATTGTTTCAGATTTTCGTAAGTTTTCAGCGTTCAGACATGTTTTCAGGTTCTCTGAGCATGTAAAGAAAAGTTATATCTAGAGTCCAGCAATAATTAGAGATCTATAAATTGTGTCAAGCATAAACAGAACAAGAAATTTTATATATGTTGGTATATAAATAAAAGATCATTCTTACAAATTAATTTATTTTTATCAATGATTTTCAACTTACCACATACAAAATCAATCGTAAGATTTGCAATATGAGGTCCCAAATCGAATTCATTTCTTGTATTAGCATATTTATTTAATATTTTCAACAGATTCAATGATTTCTCATGGAACATGCCTATATTTGAGTCGATCATTTGTTTAGTAAGTAATTTATCCAGCGGTTTTCGTAATTCTTTCCATTCTCTACCTGAATCAGAAATATTTCCAAGGATTAATTATTTATGATATGTTAACTTTTGTGGTCATTGATTCCCGTAGTCTATTCAGACGTGGGTTGAGTGTTCTTGCATCATAGCGAGCTATCTAAATTTTATTATTCTCAATGTAAATAGAATATGATTTTATTGCGTATGCCAAATATTTGACCTAAGAACTCAAATTAAAGTGAGTATATTCAGAATTCATAGATTTATTACTAAATTATATTTCACTGATTGACGAGTACAATTATTACAATTCTATGGAAATTTTCTTCAATAAGAATGATCCCCAAGCCTAATAAACCTCTCCACCGTCTTACATCCTATCGCCCCATTAGCCTTCTCCCTATTTTAGGAAAAGTTCTTGAAAAAATTCTTCTCAATCGTCTCCTATCAATCCTAGAACCCCTTCAAATCATCCCACATCACCAGTTTGGATTTCGGAGTGGTCACTCTACTATCCAGCAGGCGCATCGCGTTGTAGATACCATCGCTACCTCCCTTGAGCTGAAACAATACTGTGCTGGCGTCTTTTTAGACATCTCTAGAGCCTTTGACTGCGTGTGGCACGAAGGTTTACTGTGGAAGCTCAAGGGCCTCCTACCCTGTACCTACTACCTCATCCTAAGATCCTTTCTAAGTGATCGATTCTTCCAAGTCACCCAAGGCTCATCTACTTCCTCCATTTATCCCATCCTAGCCGGAGTGCCTCAGGGTAGCATCCTGGCACCCATCCTATACACAATTTATACTGCCGACATCCCTGTACACCCCAACACAAGCCTATTCACCTATGCTGATGACACAGCAATCCTATCACCCCACACAGATCCCGTTCTCTCCAGGCGCTCCTTGCAAATCCATCTCCACTCACTTGAATCCTGGTTAACCAAATGGAGAATAAAAATCAACCTTAACAAATCCCAGTACATAGTCTTCACATTAAACAAAAAAGTACTCCCTCCCGTCTACCTGTTCAATATCCCTATTTCTTCCGCAGACCACGTTCGCTATCTTGGACTATACTTAGACAAGCGACTCACATGGAATCCCTAAACGAGACTTAAACGAATCACCCTCAACCAACGCTTCAGACTTCTGGCTAGACTTCTTGACAAACGCTCTAAACTAACACTTCTAAACAAAAGACAGCTTTACATCTCACTGCTCGCTCCAATTTGGACATACGGACTAGAACTATACGGCACTGCTAAGCGTTCCAACCGCAATAGAATTCAAACCCTTCAATCAAAAATCCTCCGTCGAATTGTCGACGCTCCTTTTTACGTCACCAACCGCACCATCCACAACGACATCAAGATCCCGTTTGTCAACGACCTCGCAAAATCCCGATACATCAAATTCCACAGTCACCTATCCCTCCATCCAAATCCCCTCGTCCAAGCCCTCTACTCAAACTCACTCCCAGGTAATCCCCAAAGACGGCTGAAGCGCCGTTGGCCCCGCGACCTCCTGGATAACTAATGTCAGTTATCACTGGATAACTGCCATTCATGACATTACATGATATAGTATTCCTTCTATCATATTTACTTGTTGTATATATATATAATACAGTTGTAAATATTCAATAAAAAAAAAAAAAAAAAA
>JAAEAF010010748.1:0-18959 GCA_011037195.1 Triatoma infestans | reverse complement strand
TATCTAACTATCTAACTGTCTGACTATCTAATTATCTAACTATCTAACAATCTAACTATCTGAATATCTAACTATCCAACTATCTAACTATCTAAAAAACTCACCATCTAACTATCTAAGTGTCTAACTATCTAATTGTCTAACTATCTAACTACCTAACTATGTAAATATCTAAGTAACTAACTATCTAAATATCTAACTATTTAGCAATCTAAATATCTGTATATCTAACTATCCAACTATCTAACTATATGACTATCTAACTATCAAAATATCTAACTATCTAACTATCAAACTATTAAACTATCTAACTAGCTAAATATCTAACAAACTAACTATCCAACTATCTAGTTATCTAATTATCCTTCTATCCAACTATCTAACTATCTAACTATCCGTCTATCTAACTATCTAACGATCCATCTATCTAAATATCAAACTATCTAACTATCTATCTATCCTACTATCCAAATACACTACTATCTAAATATCTAGCTATCTAACTGTCCATCTATCTATCTAACTATCTAACTATCTAAATCTCTAGCAATCTAACTATCTAACTATCCAACTATCTAACTATCTAACTATCTAACTATCTAACTATCTAACTCTTTAACTATCTAACTATCTAACTATCTAACTATCTAACCATCTCACTATCTAACTATCTAACTATCTAACTATCCAACTATCTAACCATCTAACTATCCGAATATCCAACTATCCAGATGTCTATCTAGCACACTATCTAACTATCCATCTAACTACCTATCTAGCTATCTAACTATCCAACTATCTATCTAACTATCTAACTATCTATATATCTAACTATCTAACTAGCTAAATATCCAACTATCTAACTATCTAACTATCTTACTATCTACCTATCTAACTATCTAACTATCTAACTATCTGAATATCTAAGTATCTAACTATCTAACTATCTAACTATCTAACTATCTATCTATCCAACTATCCAACTATGCAACTATCCAACTATCCAACTATCTAACTATCTAACTATCTAACTATCCAACTATCGAAACATCTAACTATCTAACTATCTAACTATCTAACTATCTAACTGCCTAACTATCTATGAACTACGTCTAACATCTAACTAGCTACACTATCTAACTATGTACGAGTAACTATCTACTATATAACTACTATTATCTAGACCATCTAATATCTAACTATCTAAACTATCTACTAATCTAACTAGCTAACTATCCGACTATCCAACTATCCAAATATCTATCTATCACACTATCTAACTATCTAACTATCCAACTCACTACCTATCTAGCTATCTAACTATCCAACTATCTATCTAACTATCTAACTATCTAAATATCTAACTATCTAACTAACTAACTATCCAACTATCTAACTATCTAACTAACTAACTATCTAACTATGTAACTATCTAACTATCTATCTATCCAACTATCTAACTATCTGACTATCCGACTATCCAACTATCCAAATATCTATCCATCACAATATCTAACTATCTACCTACCTAACTATCTAACTATCCAACTAACTACCTATCTAACTATCTAACTATCTAACTATCCATCTAACTACCTATCTAGCTATCTATCTATCTAACTATCTATCTATCTAACTATCTAACTATATAAATATCTAACTATCCTACTAAGTAATTATCTAACTATCCAACTATCTAAATATCTAGATTTATACCTATCTAGCTATCTAACTATCAAACTCTCAACCTATCCAACCATCTATCTATCTAAACATCTAACTATCTAACTATCCGTCTATCTAACTATCTAACCATCCATCTATCTAACTATCAAACTTTCTAACTATCTAACTATCCTACTATCGAACTACCCAACTATCTAAATATCTAGCTATCTAACTGTCCAACTATCTATCTAACTACATATGTATCTAAATATCTAACAATCTATCTAACTATCCAACTATCTAACTATCTAACTATCAAACTATCTAGCTATCTAAATATCTAACTATCTAACTATATAACTATCTAACTATCTAACCATCGAACTATCTATCAAATAACTATCTAACTATCTAACTATCTAACTATCTATCTACCCATCTAACCATCTAACTATCTAATTAAGTAACTATCTAACTAACTAACTATGTAACTATCTAACTATTTAACTATCTAACTATCTAACTACCTATCTATCCAACTATCTAATTATATTAATATCTATCTATCCAACTAACTAACTATCTAACTATCCAACTGTCTAAATATCTAACTATCTAACTATATAACTATCTAACGATCTAACCATCTAACTATCTAACTATCTAACTATCTAACTATCTAACTATCTAACTGTCTGACTATCAAAGTATCTAAATATCTAATTATCTAATTTTCTAACTATCTAACAATCCAGCTATCCAACTATCCAACTATCCAACTATCCAACTATCTAACAATCTAACTATCCAACTAACTAAACATCTAACTATCTAACTATATAACTATCTAACTATGTAACTATCTAACTATCTATCTATCCAAATAACCAACTATCCATCTAACTAACTATCTAACTATCTAACTATCTAACAGCTAACTATCTAACTATCTAACTATCTAACTATCTAACTATCTAACTATCTAACTATCTAACTATCTAACTATCTAACTTTCTATCTATCTAATTATCTGACTATCTAGCTATCTAACTATCTATCTATCTAACTATCTGAATATCTACGATCCAACTATCTAACTATCTAACTAGCGAACCCATCTACTATCTAACTAATAACTATCTAACTATCTATGCTATCTAAACTAGCTTACATCTACTAACTAACCATTTAGAAGATCTAATAGGTAACTCTCTCATTAACTACGATCTAACTATCTAACTATCTAACTATGTAACTCTCTAACTAACTAACTATCTAACTATGTAATTATTTAACTATCTAACTATCTGGTTATCAAACTATCTAACTATATAACTATCTAACTATCTAACTATCTAACTATCTAAGTATCTAACGATCTAACTGTCTGACAATCTAATTATCTAACTATCTAACAATCTAACTATCTGAATATCTAACTATCCAACTATCTAACTATCTAAAAAACTCACCATCTAACTATCTAGGTGTCTAACTATCTAATTGTCTAACTATCTAACTATCTAACTATGTAAATATCTAAGTAACTAACTATCTAACTATCTAACTATTTAGCAATCTAAATATCTGAATATCTAACTATCCAACTATCTAACTATATGACTATCTAAGTATCAAAATATCTAACTATCTAACTATCAAACTATTAAACTATCTAACTAGCTAAATATCTAACTATCTAACTATCCAACTATCTAGTTATCTAATTATCCTTCTATCCAACTATCTAACTATCTAACTATCCGTCTATCTAACTATCTAACGATCCATCTATCTAAATATCAAACTATCTAACTATCTATCTATCCTACTATCCAACTACACTACTATCTAAATATCTAGCTATCTAACTGTCCATCTATCTATCTAACTATCTAACTATCTAAATCTCTAGCAATCTAACTATCTAACTATCCAACTATCTAACTATCTAACTATCTAACTATCTAACTCTTTAACTATCTAACTATCTAACTATCTAACTATCTAACTATCTAACCATCTCACTATCTAACTATCTAACTATCTAACTATCCAACTATCTAACCATCTAACTATCCGAATATCCAACTATCCAGATGTCTATCTAGCAAACTATCTAACTATTTAACTATCTAACTATCCATCTAACTACCTATCTAGCTATCTAACTATCCAACTATCTATCTAACTATCTAACTATCTATATATCTAATTATCTAACTAGCTAAATATCCAACTATCTAACTATCTAACTATCTATCTATCTAACTATCTACCTATCTAACTATCTAACTATCTAACTATCTGAATATCTAAGTATCTAACTATCTAACTATCTAACTATCTAACTATCTATCTATCCAACTATCCAACTATCCAACTATCCAACTATCCAACTATCTAACTATCTAACTATCTAACTATCCAACTATCGAAACATCTAACTATCTAACTATCTAACTATCTAACTATCTAACTACCTAACTATCTATGAACTAACTATCTAACTATCTAACCATCTAAGCATCTAACTAAGTACCTATCTAACTATCTAACTATCTAACTATCTAACTATCTATCTATATAACTATCCAAATATCCAACTACCCAACAATCTAACTATCTAACTATCCGACTAGCCAACTATACAAATATCTATCTATCACACTATCTAACTATCTAACTATCTAACTATCCCACTAACTAATTATCTCGCTTTCTAATTAGCCAACTATCTATCTAAATATCTAACTATCTAAATATCTAACTATCTAACTAACTAACTAGACAACGGATCTAAACTATCTAACTAACTACACTATTAACTATGTAAACTATCTAACTATCTATTATCCAACTATATAACTATCTGACTATCCGGACTATCCACTATCCAATTCTATCCATCACAATAATCTAATATCTACCTACCTAACTATCTAACTATCCAACTAACTACCTATCTAACTATCTAACTATCTAACTATCCATCTAACTACCTATCTAGCTATCTATCTATCTAACTATCTATCTATCTAACTATCTAACTATATAAATATCTAACTATCCAACTAAATAATTATCTAACTATCCAACTATCTATATATCTAGATTTATACCTATCTAGCTATCTAACTATCAAACTCTCAACCTATCCAACCATCTATCTATCTAAACATCTAACTATCTAACTATCCGTCTATCTAACTATCTAACCATCCATCTATCTAACTATCAAACTTTCTAACTATCTAACTATCCTACTATCGAACTACCCAACTATCTAAATATCTAGCTATCTAACTGTCCAACTATCTATCTAACTACATATGTATCTAAATATCTAACAATCTATCTAACTATCCATCTATCTAACTATCTAAATATCTAACTATCTAGCTATCTAAATATCTAACTATCTAACTATATAACTATCTAACTTTCTAAACATCTAACTATTTAACTATCTAACTATCTATCAAATAACTATCTAACTATCTAACTATCTAACTATCTAACTATCTACCCATCTAACCATCTAACTATCTAATTAAGTAACTATCTAACTAACTAACTATGTAACTATCTAACTATTTAACTATCTAACTATCTAACTACCTATCTATCCAACTATCTAATTATATTAATATCTATCTATCCAACTAACTAACTATCTAACTATCCAACTGTCTAAATATCTAACTATCTAACTATATAACTATCTAACGATCTAACCATCTAACTATCTAACTATCTAACTATCTAACTATCTAACTATCTAACTGTCTGACTATCAAAGTATCTAAATATCTAATTATCTAATTTTCTAACTATCTAACAATCCAGCTATCCAACTATCCAACTATCCAACTATCCAACTATCTAACAATCTAACTATCCAACTAACTAAACATCTAACTATCTAACTATATAACTATCTAACTATGTAACTATCTAACTATCTATCTATCCAAATAACCAACTATCCATCTAACTAACTATCTAACTATCTAACTATCTAACAGCTAACTATCTAACTATCTAACTATCTAACTATCTAACTATCTAACTATCTAACTATCTAACTATCTAACTATCTAACTTTCTATCTATCTAATTATCTGACTATCTAGCTATCTAACTATCTATCTATCTAACTATCTGAATATCTAACTATCCAACTATCTAACTATCTAACTAGCTAACCATCTAACTATCTAACTAAGTAACTATCTAACTATCTATCTATCTAACTAGCTTACTATCTAACTAACTAACCATTTAAATATCTAACTATGTAACTATCTAATTAACTAACTATCTAACTATCTAACTATGTAACTATCTAACTAACTAACTATCTAACTATGTAATTATTTAACTATCTAACTATCTGGATATCAAACTATCTAACTATATAACTATCTAACTATCTAACTATCTAACTATCTAACTATCTAACTATCTAACTGTCTGACTATCTAATTATCTAATTATCTAACTATCTAACTATCTGAATATCTAACTATCCAACTATCTAACTATCTAACAAACTCACCATCTAACTATCTAAGTGTCTAACTATCTAACTGTCTAACTATCTAGCTATCTAACTATGTAACTAACTAAGTAACTAACATATCTAGAAACTATTAACTATTTCGCAATCTAAATGTTGAATATCTAACTATCCAAATATCTAACTTTCTAACTATCTAATTATCTGACTATCTAACTATCTAACTATCTAACTATCTAACTATACAAATATCCAACTATCCAAATATCTAACTATCTATCTATCTAACTAACTATCTATCTAACTATCTAACTATCTAACTATCTAACTATCTAACTATGTAACTATCTAACTATCCGTTATCTAACTATCTACGATCCATCGATCTAATATCAACTATCTAACGTTATTATTATCCTACTATCAATTACACTACTATCAAATATCTAGCTATCTAACTGTCCACTATTATTTAAAAACTATCAACTATCTAAATCTATAACAATCTAAACTATCTAAACGATCCAAATATCTAAATTATCTAAACAATCTAACTATCTAACTATTAACTATCTAATCTGAACTATCTAACTATCTGACTATCTAACTATACTAACCAATCACTATCTAACTATCTAAACTTATAACTATCATACTATCTAACCATCTAACTATCCGAATATCCAACTATCCCGATGTCGATCTAGCAAACTATCTAATATTTAACTATCTAATTCCATCTAACGACCTATTAGCGATTAAACTATCCAACTACTATTCTAACTATCTAACTATCTATATATCTAACTATCTAACTAGCTAAATATCCAACTATCTAACTATCTAACTATCTAACTATCTAACTATCTACCTATCTAACTATCTAACTATCTAACTATCTGAATATCTAAGTATCTAACTATCTAACTATCTAAATATCTAACTATCTATCTATCCAACTATCCAACTATGCAACTCTCCAACTATCCAACTATCTAACTATCTAACTATCTAACTATCCAACTATCGAAACATCTAACTATCTAACTATCTATCTATCTAACTATCTAACTACCTAACTATCTATGAACTAACTATCTAACTATCTAACCATCTAAGCATCTAACTAAGTACCTATCTAACTATCTAACTATCTAACTATCTAACTAAGTAACTATCTAACTAACTAACTGTCTAACTATCTATCTATTTAACTATCTAACTATCTCAATATCTAACTATCCAACTATCTAACTATCTAACTATCTAACTAACTAACTACCTAAATATCTGACTATCTAACTACCTAACTATCTAACTAACGACCTATCCAACTATCCGACTATACAACTATCCAAATATCTATCTATCACAATATCTAACTATCTACCTACCTAACTATCTAACTATCCAACTAACTACCTATCTAACTATCTAACTATCTAACTATCCATCTAACTACCTATCTAGCTATCTATCTATCTAACTATCTATCTAACTATCTAACTATCTAAATATCTAACTATCTAACTAACTAAATATCCAACTATCTAATTATCTAACTATTTAGCTATCTAACTATCTATGTATCTAACTATCTAACTATATAAATATCTAACTATCCAACTAAATAACTATCTAACTATCCAACTATCTAAATATCTAGATTTATAACTATCTAGCTATCTAACTATCAAACTCTCAACCTATCCAACCATCTATCTATCTAAACATCTAACTATCTAACTATCCGTCTATCTAACTATCTAACCATCCATCTATCTAACTATCAAATCTATAACTATCCTACTATCGAACTACCCAAATATCTAAATATCTAGCTATCTAACTGTCCAACTATCTATCTAACTACATATGTATCTAAATATCTAACAATCTAACTATATAACTATCTAACTTTCTAACCATCTAACTATTTAACTATCTAACTATCTATCAAATAACTATCTAACTATCTAACTGTCTAACTATCTAACTATCTAACTATCTAACTATCTAACTATCTACCCATCTAACCATCTAACTATCTAATTAAGTAACTATCTAACTAACTAATTATGTAACTATCTAACTATTTAACTATCTAACTATCAAACTATCTATCTATCCAACTATCTAACTATATTAATATCTATCTATCCAACTAACTAACTATCTAACTATCCAACTGTCTAAATATCTAACTATCTAACTATATAACTATCTAACTATCTAACCATCTAACTATCTAACTATCTAACTATCTAACTATATAACTATCTAACTATCTGTCTGACTATCAAAGTATCTAAATATCTAATTATCTAATGTTCTAACTATCTAACAATCCAGCTATCCAACTATCCAACTATCCAACTATCCAACTATCTAACAATCAAACTATCCAACTAACTAATCATCTATCTAACTATCTAACTATCTAACTATCTAACTATCTAACTATCTAACTATCTAACTATCCAAATATCCAACTATCCATCTAACTAACTATCTAACTATCTAACTATCTAACAGCTAACTATCTAACTATCTATCTATCTAACTATCTGAATATCTAACTATCCAACTATCTAACTATCTAACTAGCTAACCATCTAACTATCTAACTAAGTAACTATCTAACTATCTATCTATCTAACTATCTTACTATCTAACTAACTAACCATTTAAATATCTAAATATGTAACTATCTAATTAACTAACTATCTAACTATCTAACTATGTAACTATCTAACTAACTAACTATCTAACTATGTAATTATTTAACTATCTAACTATCTGGATATCAAACTATCTAACTATATAACTATCTAACTATCTAACTATCTAACTATCTAACTATCTAACTATCTAACTATCTAACTGTCTGACTATCTAATTATCTAACTATCTAACAATCTAACTATCTGAATATCTAACTATCCAACTATCTAACTATCTAAAAAACTCACCATCTAACTATCTAAGTGTCTAACTATCTAATTGTCTAACTATCTAACTACCTAACTATGTAAATATCTAAGTAACTAACTATCTAAATATCTAACTATTTAGCAATCTAAATATCTGTATATCTAACTATCCAACTATCTAACTATATGACTATCTAACTATCAAAATATCTAACTATCTAACTATCAAACTATTAAACTATCTAACTAGCTAAATATCTAATTATCTAACTATCCAACTATCTAGTTATCTAATTATACTTCTATCCAACTATCTAACTATCTAACTGTCCGTCTATCTAACTATCTAACGATCCATCTATCTAAATATCAAACTATCTAACTATCTATCTATCCTACTATCCAACTACACTACTATCTAAATATCTAGCTATCTAACTGTCCATCTATCTATCTAACTATCTAACTATCTAAATCTCTAACAATCTAACTATCTAACTATCCAACTATCTAAATATCTAACTATCTAACTATCTAACTATCTAACTATCTAACTCTTTAACTATCTAACTATCTAACTATCTAACTATCTAACCATCCACTATCTAACTATCTAACTATCTAACTATCAACTATCTAACCATCTAACTATCCGAATACCAACTATCCAGATGTCTATCTAGCACAATATCTAACGATCCCAGCTAACTACCTATCTAGCTATCTAACTATCCAACTATATATCTAACTATCTAACTATCTAAATATCTAACTATCTAACTATCTAACTATCCAACTATCTATAGCTAACTATCTAACTAACTATCTCCTAACTATCTAACTATCTAACTATCTGAATATCTAAGTATCTAACTATCTAACTATCTAAGTATCTAACTATCCAACTATCCAACTATCTAAATATCCAACTATCAACTATCTAACTATCTAACTATCAAACTATCGAAACACTAACTATCTAACTATCTAACTATAACTGATCTAACTGCCTAACTATCTATGAACTAACTATCTAACTATCTAACTATCTAACTATCTAACTAACTAACTATCTAAATATCTGACTATCTAACTACCTAACTATCTAACTAACGACCTATCCAACTATCTAACTATCTAACTATCCAATTATCTAACTATCTAACTATCTAACTATCTAACTATCCAACTATCTAACTATCTAACTATCCAACTATCTAACTATCTAACTATCTATCTATCTAACTATCTAACTATCTAACTAACTAACCATTTAACTATCTAACTATGTAACTATCTAACTAACTAACTATCTAAATATCTAACTATCTAACTATCAAAATATCTGACTATCTAATTATCTAACTATCTAACTATCTAACTATCTGAATATCTAACTATCCAACTATCTAACTATCTAACAAACTCACCATCTAACTATCTAAGTGTCTAACTATCTAATTGTCTAACTACCTAACTATCTAACTAACCAACTATCCAACTAACCAACTATCCACCTATCCAAACATCCAAGTATCTAACTATCTAACTATCTAACTATCCAACTATCTAACTATCTAAGTATCTAACCATCTAACTATCCAACTATCTAACTTTCTAACTATATAACTATCCAACTATCTAAGTATCTAACTATCCGACTATCCAACTATCCAAATATCTATCTATCACACTATCTAACTATGTAACTATCTAACTATCCAACTAACTACCTATCTAGGTATCTAACTATCCAACTATCTATCTAACTATCTAACTATCTAAATATCTAACTATCTAACTAACCAGCTATCAAACTATCTAACTACCTATCTATCTACTATCTAACTATCTCTCTATCTGACTATCTAAGTATCTAACTATCTAACTAATTAACTATCCAACTATCTAAGTATCTAACTATCCGACTATCCAACTATCCAAATTACTATCTATCACACTAAATATCTATCTAATTATATAACTATCCATCTAACTACCTACCTAGCTATCTAACTATCCAACTATCTATCTAACTATCTAACTATCTAAATATCTAACTATCTAACTAACTATCTATCCAACTATCTAACTATCTATCTATCTAAATATCTAACTATGTGACTATCTAAGTATCTAACAATCTAGCTATCTAACTATCAAACTATTTATCTATCCAACTATCCAACTATCAAATTATCCAACTATCCAACTATCTAACTATGTAACTATCTATCTATCAAACTATCTAAACATCTAACTATCTAAGTATCTAATTATCTAACTATCTAACTATCTAACTATCCAAATATCCAACTATCCATCTATCTAACTATCTAACTATCTAACTATCTATCAACTAACTATCTAACTATCTAACTATCTAACTATATAACTATCTAACTATCTAACTATCTACCTATCTAATTATCTGACTATCTAGCTATCAAACTATCTATCTATCTAACTATCTGAATATCTAACTATCCAACTATCTAACTATCTAACTTACTAACCATCTAAGTACCTAACTATGTAACTATCTAACTAACTAACTATCTATGGATCTAACTCTGTAACTATCTAACTAACTAACTAACTAACCATCTAGCTATCTAACTATGTAACTATCTAACTAACTAACTATCTAACGATCTAACTATGTAACTGTCTATCTAACTAACTATCTAACTATGTAACTATTAAAATATCTATCTATCTGGATATCAAACTATCCAACTATCTGACTATCTAACTATCTGACTATCTAATTATCTAACTATCTAACTATCTAAATATCTAACTATCTAACTTTCTAATTATCTAACTATATAACTATCTAACAAACTAACTATCTAACTGTCAAACTTTCTAACTATCCAACTATCCAACTATCTAACTATCTAACTATCTAAATATCTAACTAACTAACTATCCAACTATCCAACTATCCAACTAACCAACTATCCACCTATCAAACTATCGAACTATCTAACTATCTAACTATCTATCTATCCAACTATCTAACTATCTAAATATCTAACCATCCATCTATCCAACTATCTAACTATCTAACTATCCAACTATCTATCTATCTAACTATCTAACTATCCAACTATCCAACTATCTAACTATCTAACTATCTATCTATCTATCTATCTAACTATATAACTATATAAATATCTGACTATCCAAATAACTAACTATCTAACTATCCAACTATCTTACTATCTATCTATCTAACTATCTAGGTATCTAACTATCTAACTATCTAACTATCCAACTATCTATCTATCTAACCATCTAACTATCTAACTATAATCTAACTATCTAACTATCTAACTATCTAACTATCAAACTATTAAACTATCTATCTAGCTAAATATCTAACTATCTAACTAGCTAAATATCTAACTATCTAACTATCCAACTATCCAACTATCCAACTATCCAACTATCCAACCATCTAACTATCTAACTATTATTTATTTATTTATTTATTTATTTATTTATTTATTACTTGCTTATAAATACAATTTGTACAAGGGGTTTGACCTAAACATATATTTACAACAGGATTTTAATCACAAAATAAAATACCTATTCTGTAAACAAATAAACTGAGATCACAAAATGAAGTAAATAAACAAAAGCAGATTAACATGTGTTTTTCCATACATATTCATCTTAATAACAAATTTGCTGGTATTATATATATATATATTAAAAAGGATAAATGTACACAAACTGAATTAAAAGGAAAATACTGGAATAATAAAAAGGAATTGGAAAAAAAAGATAAATAAAAATATGAGGGTATAATAGAAATACCTAAATATCAAATTCTTAATTACTCAAAATAAAACTTCTTATTTTTAACGCTTTAGTTACATAAATATCAAATTCTTAATTATTCAAAATAAAACTTCTTATTTTTAACGCTTTAGATGCATAAATTTAAACATATTTCACTTGGTGCAGACTATCGAAAGATAACAGATTTTCCATAACTGTTTTAGATGGAGGCACATTAATATATTCTATTAGGAACTTATACCTTAAAACATCGAAAATTGAGCAAGTTATTAAAAAGTGTATAATATTGTCCTTGTTCTCCTTGCATAGGGGGCAAGGCGCCTCTGAATTAAACTTATATAATTTCCCATCAACAAATAGTTGGGGCTTTTTCTGGGAAAATAGTCTAAGTTGGCAGGCAACCCGGGTCACATTTATGTTACATTTAAAATGAATATATTGTTCACTTGAGCCAAAACTGCTGATGTTTCTAAAAATGGAATTAAATTTCGAATTTATCGCAATGTCAACGTCCTTACAGATGAGGTGATTATTGAAACTTGTCATAATATCAGGTACTCTGCTAGAAATGAAATCTATATCTTGTTGGTCAAATATATTTTCGGCACCAATAATAATAAAACTTTTACGCATATTTGTGACCCAGTTGAATGGAATACACACATTGTCAATATTTGCTAAAAGGGCTTCATAGCAGATACGAGGAATTCTTTCGCGCGGCATAGTCAGGATCTTCATCCACCAAGAGACAGTGCGTTTAAAAACTTTCGATATTATATGTATAATGCCAATTTCAAGTCTCACAAAACAGTCGGGCGTGTTTCTAGATAGCCTCAACAAATTTTTGTAAAATCTTAGAGGTATTCTTTCTGCAATCTCCGCATAACGGAGCCCCCATAACTCCGATGAATACAGGAGAACGCTAGAGACAAGAGCATTAAACAGATAATTCTTTACATCCCAAGAATCCGATTTTATCTTCGATAACAAAGAGAGTACAGAAGAAACCGCAATTGAGCTTTTATTTTTAAAATTTTGGGCCGCCTGCAAGAATTTACCCGATGTCGAGAAAGGAACACCCAGGTAGGAAAACGAATTGACAATTTCGATTCTTTCATTGTTACAAAAAAATTTGGAATATTTGTAGGTAATTTACCTTTATAGAAAGGCATAACAACAGTTTTGGAGGTATTAATTTGGAGATAATTAGTGTCACAGTAAGACTGTAGTAAATTGAGCTTAAACTGAACATCCTTTGGGGAGTAAGCAGCTATGGCCAAATCATCCGCATATGATAGCATTAGTAGTTCATTAGATTTGTCAATGCTAATTCCTTTGGCGCCCCTAATCTTAAAATATTCGACAATATTTGAAGTGTACAAATTAAATAAAAGTGGGCTTAATTTCTCCCCCTGCAACACTCCCTGTGTGATGTTAATGGAATTTAAATAGTCATGAGTGCCTGTTAAGGTTAGTGATGCATATTCATACAGTGCTTTAATAACTCGTATCATTTTAGCACTAATACCTAATTTATATAATTTATTAAATAGTAAATTATGAGGCACCGAGTCAAATGCGCGTTTGAAGTCCACAAAAATTATATAAACACGTCTTTTACTAAATCTGAAATTAAGATTTATCGCGCTAGAAAGACTAAAAATCGCATCCATACAACCCCTACCCGGCCTGAAGCCGCACTGCTCCTCGGGAATTAAAGAAAACTGTTCAGACCATCTGAGTATGCGTTCATATAATATTTCCGTAAATAGCTTTAAGATATTATTAATAAGGGCAATGCCTCTGTAATTAAGGGGGTCTTTGGGGTCCCCTCTCTTGTAAAACATTTTTAGCTTGACCGCACACCAGGACTGAGGGATTTTTTCTTCATTCCAAATTACTTTAAATAATTGTAACAGATAATGTTCCCAGGAGGGAGGTAATAGTTTAAAAGCCTCATTGGGTATGAGGTCAAGATCGGGGGCCTTACCATTACTGATTTTATAGATACTTCGCTGCAATTCAAGTAGATCTATATCTTGATCCCAAGCAGGTTGGTACGTACCAAAGAAAGTAAAGTTGTAATCAACATTCTCAGGAAATATATTATTATAAAACGACCGCCATTCAGACGTAGAAATGTTACAGTCGGGGCTGTTACGCCCGCGATACCTGCTTAAGGCCCTCCAGAACTCTGCAGGGTTATTTATACCGGAAAATATTTTTTTCAAATTATTCTGAAATAATAATTTCGTATTTCGAATAAGACTTAAATGGTTCTTTTTAGCAGACAAATAAACTAATAAATCTTTTTCGGAATTGCTTTTCTTATATATCTTATAAAGCCGGTTTAGTTTTCTCTTTGATTTTCTACAAGCAGGGGAATACCAAAGCTTATTGTTATTACTAATATTCAAGTTTCCAAAATTTATTTTAAAAATTTTCCTTACTATTCCCGCCTTAACGAGCGCGTTGTAAAGGGTACTGATCAAATTAGACGATAGAATATCGGCACTGTCGTGATTCACACAAATATTATTTGAGGTAGCAATAGTCTCAATGTAAGCATTCCATTTTTCAGAATTCACTCTATCTATATAATAATAAGAGGTAGTAAAAGGTTCGGAACGAACTTGGGAGTTGACATTGTTATCAAAGAATAAAGTAAACAAACACAAATTGTGATCCGAGCTACCAGCCACATTTACAATTTTAAAGTCCTTACTATTTAGTAATGCGTTATAATTAATCCATAATAAATCAATACAACTGCAGCCCCTCTCGCTTAGAAAAGTAAATTGGCCGGGCAAATCGGACGGACTTCTGCCGTTACACACAATAAATCCACTGTCTTCCATCAATTCAACTAAATACTTGCCCCTTCGATCTGATATCTGGTCTAGAGAAACCCTACATGGGCTAAAATGAGAACCAGTAAAAATATCGCCATCTAAATTATTATAAAGGCCAGGTCTGGCGTTAAAATCGCCTCCTATGATTATATTTGATAATTCAAATTCGGCAATCAAATCACTTAAGTGCACATTAAAGGTATTAATAATAAATTCATCCCCCAGACTAGGGCGCCAGTAATTAGAGCAAATAACATACGATTCACTATTATAATTTAAGAGGACAGAAGGCAGTACTGACTTTTGTTTATAACTCTAAGATTCTCAAATAGGCCATCACGAACTAATACGATTATTCCCCCACTGCCTCTACCTTTTTTATAGTGTTTACTAGCCGGGCAATTGAATATAGAATAATTACGAAGAAACAGCGGTAATTTAACCTCTTCATTGCAACACCAAGTTTCTAACAAACATACAACATCGAATGACAAAAATAGTTTGATTTCGTTAGGACCAAAATTATATAAAGTATTCAAACCTTTGACATTCCAGAAAACAATTTTTAAATAATTTACCTGAAATAAGTCATTATCTAATACTATTTCTTTCGCTGTCGATCTAAAAAAGAATCCGCTGATTTTCTACCTGATGTTGTCTGTTTTGGTGATCGCCTTTTGTGACTCCTAGATTTATTTACTAACCATCTAACTATCTAACTATCTATCTAACTATCTAACTAACTAACTATCTAACTATCAAACTATTAAACTATCTAACTAGCTAAATATCTATCTATCTAACTATCAAACTATCTAGCTATCTAACTATCCAACTATCCAACTATCCAACTATCCAACTATCCAACTATCCAACTATCTAACTAACCAACTATCCAACTATCCAACTATCCAACTATCTAACTACCTAACTATCTAACTATGTAACTATCTAACTATCTAAATATCTAAATATCTAACTTCTAACTATCTAACTATCTAACTTTCTAACTATCCAACTATCCAACTATCTAACTATCTAACTATCTAACTATCTAACTATCTAATTATCTAACTATCCAACTATCCAACTATCCAACTAACTAACTACCTAACTATCCAACTATCTAACTATCTATCTATCTAACTATCTAGCTAGCTAACTATCTAACTATCTAACTATCTAACTATCTAACTATCTAACTATCCAACTATCCAACTATCTAACTATCTACATATCTAACTATCTAACTATCTAACTATATAAATATCTAACTAACCAACTAACTAACTATCTAACTATCCAACTATCTATCTATCTATCTAACTATCTAGCTATCTAACTATCTAACTATCTAACTATTTAACTATCCGTCTATTTAGCTATCTAACGATCCATCTATCTAACTATCAAACTATCTAACTATCGAACTATGCTACTATCCAACTACCCAACTATATAAATATCTAGCTATCTAACTATACAACTATCTATCTAACTATCTAACTATCTAAATACCTAAGTATCTAACTATCTAAATATCCAACTATCTAACTATCTAACCATCTAACTATCCAAATATCTAACTATCTAACTATCTAACTACCTAACTATCTAACTATCCAACTATCCAAGTATCCACCTATCCAACTATCCAACTATCTAACTAACTAACTATTTAACTATCTAACTATGTAACTATCTAACATACTAACTATCTAACTATCTAACCATATAACTATCTACATATCTGAATATCTAACTATGCAAATATCTAACTATCTAACTATCTAAATATCTAACTATCTAACTATCTAACTATCTATCTAACTCTCTAGCTATCTAACTATCTAACTATCTAACTATCTAACGATCTAACTATCCAACTATCTAACTATCTTACTATCTAACTATCCGAGTATCCAACTATCCAAATATCTATCTATCACACTATCTATCTATCTAATTATCTAACTATCTAACTATCCATCCAACTAACTAACTATCTAGCTATCTAATTATCCAACTATCCATCTAACTATCTAACTATCTAGATATCTGACTATCTAACTAACTAACATTCCAACTATCTAACTATCTAAATATCTAACTATCTAACTATCTAACTATCTAACTAACTAACTATCTAACTATCTAACTATCTATCTATCTAACTATCTAACTATCTATCTATCCAACTATCCAACTATCTAACTATCTAACTATCTAACTATCTAACTACCTAACTAACTAACTATCCAGCTATCCAACTATCCAACTATCTAACTATTTAAGTAACTATCAAACTATCTAATTATCTAACAATCTAACTATCTAATTATATAACTATCTAACTATCTAACTATCTAACTATCCAACTATCTAAATATCTAACTATCTAACGATCTAACTAACTAACTATCTAAGTGACTAAGTATCTGACTATCTATGTATCTAACTATTTAACAATCTAACTATCTAACTATCCAACTATCCAAGTATCCAACTATACAACTATCCAACTATCTTACTATCTAAGTATGTATCTATGTAACTATCTAACTATCTAACTAAGTAACTATCCAACTAACCAACTATCCAACTATCTAACTATCTAACTATCTAACTATCTAAATATCAATCTATCTAACTGTCTAACTAACTAACTATCTAACTATCTAACTATCTGGCTATATATGTACCTAACTAACTAACTATCTAACTATCTAACTATTTAACTATCTAACTATCTGAATATCTAACTATCCCACTATCTAACTAACTAACTATCTAACTATCTAACTATCTAACTATATGACTATCTAACTATCTAACTATCTAAAGAACCAACTATCCAACTAACCAACTATCCAAATATCGAACTATCCAACTATCTAACTATCTAACTCTCTAACTAACCAAATATCTAACTATCTAAGTGTCTAACCATCTAACTGTCTAACTATCTAACAATCTAACTATGTATCCATCTATCTATCTAACTATACTACTATCTAACCTAATCTAACTATCTAACTATTTAACTATCCTTCTATTTAACTATCTAGAACGAGCCGCTATCTAACCGCTCCAACTATCTAACTAGCTAATATGCTCCAACTATCTATCTAACTATCTAACTATCTAGATATCTGACTATCTAACTAA
>JAAEAF010010747.1:0-17119 GCA_011037195.1 Triatoma infestans | reverse complement strand
AAAAATGGACTGGTAGAGAATTTCTTAAAATACAATAACATAGAAACACACTTCACGACCCCTAACCACTCAGACTCCAACGGACTGATAAACCGAGCGCACTCAACCCTCATAGAGATTATGAACATAGTAAACAGACAAAAGAATTGCCCCATATACAAAACTCTACGACTAGCGTTAATAGCTTACAACAACTCTATAAACTCCAACTTGACTATGACACCTAATGAAATTACTTTCGGGATACAGCCCAATACATACGCAGAAGACCTAATTCTAGAACAACGAGTCAAAGAATATCATGATGACAAGGAGTTAATAGCTCGCGTAATAAAAGAAAAAATTGATAAAGAAAAAGAGACCCGTACAGACAAACTAAACAAAACCAGGGAAAAAATCGAAATACCAGAGGGAGAAATATTTATTAGGGATAAGCAATACGGAAAAGCTAAACCCAAATTCAAAAGAGGAAATTATTCTAGGGAAACTAAACTAGCTACAGTACAAAGGAAATCTTTTAAAGTACATCCTAATCTATTAAAAAGACCTAGAAAATTTACACAACAAACTCTTCCTGTTACAGATAAGAACGATGAATCACGCATCCCACATACTAACGGCAACGATACGCATACTGCAACTGCTGACGGCGGGGAATTTAGCCGACAGTTTACAGATAACAGACCTGAGTCTGGGCCCGGGAATTCTGCCAGTGACGCATAATCCAGTTTACGTAATAGATAAATATTATACTTTTATACACGTTACTGACGTACAACTAATAGATATGGAATTAGATAAAATTTATCACATTATTGGCACTACCTATCAGCACAACCGGACAGCACAGATAAAATCACTCTTTAAATATTATCACTATCTTCGTAACAAACTCGACCATTTGACAGTTAATAAATCTCGGCCTAAACGCGGACTAATCAACGGCCTAGGTAAGGCCATATCCTGGCTAACCGGAAACATGGACAGTGACGACAAGGAAAGGTACGACAAAATTATAAACACGATCGAACGTAACAGTTTTCACCTCCAAAACAACCTAAAAAGCCAGATGGCAATAAACAAAAAGGTAATCGAAGAATTCAATCACGACATACAAATTATACGGACTAACAATGACAAAATGACTACCTTCTTCTCCAACCCTATAATCAGCCAAGTGGAACTAAATCAACAATTCAATTCGATTCTCTTTAACTTGATCCTCCTTGCCAACAAGATTGACGACGTGGAAAACTCTCTAGAATTCTGTAGGTTAAACAGCATACATTCTAGTATTTTCTCTCTTAAAGATCTCGAGTCATTACAAAAGTCCCACAATATCACGTTCATAACAGCAGACATCGAGGCACTCTGGCAGATAGGCAGGGTACACTGCTCAATAAAAACCTGGAGTATCTACTACTTCATTAGCGTTCCCCTAAAACCCTCCTCCTTCGAAATGTACTTCCTCTTATCCTACCCTGTAGAAAAAGACAACCACCTTATGACAATTCATGTCCATCCTCCTTTGATCCTACGCCTCCAAGATGAGTTATTTACAGCCACCTGTGAAGACATCAACGGTGATATATATTGCCGCAACAAGACCATCATCCAGGACGACTGTATTCGCCAGATCATATCCAACATCAACCTCTCAGCATGCAAGACAATATACACGTCCAGCGCGCCGTTCATTAAGTATATCAACCTCATAGACCACTTCCTAACTTTCAGAACCAACAGAATAGTAATAAACAAGGACCGCCACAACGACACCATGTTCTTAACTAATACTAGCCTAATAAAACTAAACCAAGGTGAGACTCTACTGGACAGCAAAGCAATACCAATATACAAAGACTCAAGGAGCGTCACAATCACTGCACAAGTATTCTCACACACCAATAGAAATATATCTTTCGAAGACCTCCACAGGATCAATTTACAGATGGAACCACTGGAGCTGCTAGAGGACGTACCCAGTGGCACGACACACCTCTATTACCTTATCATCCTCCCAGTACTCCTACTACTGTCTCTCCTCCTGTATGTTTTCTATGTCCTCAGAAAGAAGGCTAAACCAGGATCGACGGAAGGAGACCAGCTAAGACCTACACCACTACAAATCTACCCTGGACTTCCATGCCAGTTGTCGCAGGAGCTCCAAACTTAAGGAGGGAGGAGTTATGACACATCTCTCGGAAAAGTACCAGTGCCGAGTCAGCAAAGGCTGCTTTCATATAAATACAGCCACCGACCAGCAGGCAGTCAGTTCTCAATTCACCACTAGACAGTTCACATCTAATTTCATATATAAGCAATTGTGCAGTTATTATTATTATTATTATTATTGTTGTAATTTCTAATAAAACTCTTTTTTTAAAAAGGCTAGTCCGGGCTCTTGTAACATAACTTCGATTATATGGGGTCTGAAATGATCCTTTTTATAGTAGTTATGTTACAAAAAAAAAGACGATATTAGTTCCAGTGTTAAAACTCTGTTAAAATTTTATATGTGGTAACGGATTCAGCAGTCTGAACAAATGATGGTTTATCTACAATTTTTTTAATACTGAGACAAAAATAAAAAAATGCTATGAAATAGATCCTTTCGTTTTCGTATATTTTATTGATGATATTATCAATAAATTAGGAGAGCGAATCAAAATTGGAACTTATAATATAAATATACGGTAAGATTCGCTTTGGTAATTTTTAATGAACATCTTTTGGACTTGTAAGTTATGTTTAAAAGACTTGAAAAATATGTTAAATATTGGAATTTGAAGGTAAATTTGGAGATAATTTCATCATGATCATTAACGAACTTTCAAAAAGTACACCATAGAGAAAAAAAAATAGTTTTTCTAAACAAGTTCAATAAAGGTAATAAAAAATATAAAAATACCTTGGGGTTATTGGCTAAGTAATTTAACAGAGAATCATACTTAGAAGAAAGATCTCAGTTAGCTAAAGCTGTGTAATGGAATCAGATATTAGATGTAATGGAATCGTTTGATGTGTGATTCCTGGAGTAGCAGATGTCTTGAAGAGGGCGGAAGTTAGTTTGAGAGATTTGGAAGTTAGTGCTCGAATTATTAAACGGTTTTTTATATAAAAATAAACTGTATTTTATCAATAATTTAAACATGATAAATGGTAACTAATAACTATAATAAAATACTTAATAATAAATAGAAGATAAATAGCTGATAATTTAGAGTGGTTAAAATAACGAACTAAAGTGCACAGCCACGAGAATGATAAGTTGAATATAACTGTGAATTGCCGCTCGTGTATAGTTTGGTCGTAGATGATATAATAATCCTCTCGTCGTATATCATAGAGTTTATATATATTGTTGTTCACACTCACACCAAGATATCTGTCTTAGTGTGCGGCCTTGTGCGACCTTCGTAGTTTTCTGACCTTATTTAGTGGCCATACTTATTGCGGTGCCTGCCTTTGAGGTGAGAATTGATGAAAAGGCTTTGTTGTTTGTTCGGTTGACCGCGGCTGTCGGCGGCCAACAGTGTCACTGTTTTCACCCTTTGTTGATTATTTCTTTGGTGTACTTTGCCGATGTCAATGACTTTGCCATGTCATTACAGCTGCACTAAATACGGTATGGAATAATTTTCAGTGATAAGCGAGAAGTTCCATTAACTTGAAGATTTTTTCCATGCCGTATTATGTTATGGTTGTCAAGTTTGGGGTTTCACATGTTTTCAAGTATTGGAAAAAGTTCAGCGATTATTGATCATAAAATTATTTAAATTCTATTAATATTCCTAATTATTTCATCTATTTGCTAACAAACAGGTTTTTGTGGGTGTCCTAAAAATGACCACCAAGAAATTGTTCTGGTTTAAGTAATAGAGTGTCCTGGCGGATAATTGTGGACGGCTTCTTAATCATGAAATAGATAAGGATATTAGGAATAAGAATTAAATGAGATAATGTGTAACTTGAACGTATTACGGTCGAATAGTAAAGTACTAAAGTGATGTTTAATAGGGATACCTCATGGAAGAAGTTAATGGTAGACAGCGTCGAAACAGAGACCTTATCTTATATAATATTCCTGAAATAAATTCAATATTCATGATAAAATCCAAAACGATAAAGACCGTATCAACAAAGTTTTAGAATTGGTTTCATCATCTGTCACATTAGATTAGATTAGATTGACTGAAAGGTGGGCGGGCGTCATTCTGCTGCGACCTACAATAAGAAATCTATTGTGGATCCCCTGAAATTATATATAGCACACATCCCTCAGCTTCGTCCTCTTAGTTGTCACATTAGATGACATTAAGTTTTTTCGCTTAGTCAGTTTTAAATAAAATAAGGCTTATTAAATTTATTTTTTTTTTTTTTAGCCGATCGTGAATCGATTTATTTTCTCAATCAAACTAATGTCTCTCGTCTCAAAATTAAAGAACTTGCTTTTTTTTGTATTCGAGAGGACGAACGTTCCTCTGAAAAAAGAGAAGTGAGCTGAACTTAATATAGAATAGCTAATGGTGAAAAAGACTTGAGTATTTCATAAATAATATGAACTGTCTACCAAAAATTGTGTCAGTTTGACATTCAAAAAACTAATTAACAGGCAACTAACTATTTATTATGTACGGGGTTTACGGTAGAAACTTACTGAATTAATAATTAATTCTGCTTCCAGAGAATGTGAGATTCTACAGAAACAAATTTCAATTCATAGAACTAGGATTGTCAGTACTATTTATAGAAAAGACATAGACTACCTGACAAGTCTTAAGAAAAGTGGTGGGAGAATTTTAATTGCTACAAATAATTTATCAATCTTGTTCCCTCATAACATCCTTTTGCAATATACAATACTTGTTTGTGACATCCGTTCTGGAAAATCTAATATCTTAATAGCAGGAGTTTATCTATTGCCTAATTCTAGCCCAGATGTCTGCTCTAATCATTGACTGGCAGTTGAAAATTTCTCAAACATACTATTAGTTGTTGGCAATTATATTCTCCCTAGTTTCTTCAATTAAATGGAGAGCAATCTACAATCAGTTTCACCATTACCGGCTAGGGGCTGTTCATGTTCAAATTGTCAGGGATACGTTTAACTTTCTAGGACTGCAACTAGTAAATGATGTCTTCAATTCATGGACAAGAATATTGGACCTGGTTTTCTCCACTGATTCTTCTGCTGTCACTGTAGAAATAATAGCACTTCTCTTTTTAAAGTGATATTTATGTCTTATATGATTTATGAGATATTTGTGCGATTTATGCATAAATTATGTATAATAATTATGTAAGAGTGTTGTGAGGAGATGTTGGTTGTTGATGATGAAAGATAAACACCTTAAGATTTGGTTTAAGATATATAATTGATAAATGTATATATATAACTGACTGCCAGGCACTTTACACTTTAGAATTTAGAACTGAACTGACAGACTGACGTGGCTAAAATGATATGTACGGAGTGTGAATCAACAGAATGATGTCTGATGTGTAAGACTGAATTGAACAGAATTCTCTTGACTGTCTCTCTCTCTCTCATATAATATCCACTGGCCGAACCCCTCCTCTCTCTGTGCGAGAGAGGCTGTTTCTCTCCGCTAGAGGGGATGAATGGTGGGGGTTCACTACCCCTACATCATCCAATGTAAGGGTGTTGTGAGGAGATGTTGGTTGTTGATGATGAAAGATAACCACCTTAAGATTTGTTTAGATATATAATTGAAAATGTATATAATATAACTGGACTGCCGGACTTTACACTTTAGAATCAGAACTGACTGAACTGACAGACTGACGTGGCTAAATGATATGTACGGAGTGTGAATCAACAGAATGATGTCTGATGTGTAAGACTGAATTGAACAGAATTCTCCTTGACTGTCTCTCTTTCATATATATATCCACTGGCCGAACATCTCCTCTCTCTGTGCGAGAGGGGCTGTTTCTCTCCGCTAGAGTGGATGAGTGGTGGGGGTTCACTACCCCTACAATTACAACCCTTCTCCTTCTAAAAGAATTTGTTTATCTACATTTCCTCATTAGTATTCTTTTGGGTATAAAAACATCATAAAATTTATAAGCAAACAGATTATTATCACTCTATCAATTATTTTCTTTTTATCGCAATAAGTGTAAATCCTTGATTATAAAAATTATATCAACAGTGTTGAGAATATTATATCGCCTAATACGAAATATTTTTTGGACATTTGTAAATTCAATAAAGAAATTTAATATTCTTTCTCCCTCAGATTCGTGTTAATTATTAAAATTTTGATAATCGTAATGATATTTCTAGCTGTTTTACTTATTTATTTTGATAGTGCTTAACTGAACCAAATATTGCCTCATATGATTTTAGTTCTTGCCAAGCAATAATCTGCCTATCATTTAGGAATGATGATGTCTTTAAAAAAAACTAAGGTTTTTAGATATAAATAAATGTGCAGGCCCCGAAATTATACCAGCCTCCGTATGAGTTTTGCGCTGAGATCTTAGCTTCTCCAATTACATTATATTTTTACTTTATTACTTTCTCATGGTATCTATCCTGATTGTCTAAAACTCAGCATTATTCAACCTCTTTTCAAAGACGGTGATAAAACTGATATAATTAACTATAGGCCTATTACTATTCAGTTCTACATTAGCTAAAGTATTTGAATCTTTGTCAATTGATAAACTTAAATTTTTATTGAAAAACATTTTCATACCTGAACCTTCTTTTCTACAAGGTTTTCTACAAGGTAGGTCTACACTTACTAATCTTTTAATCTTTCAAAATAATGCCTTAAATTCTTTTAAAGCTGGTAAACAAATGGATGTTATTTACACTCACTTCAGTAAAGCGTTGATAAAGTAAACCATTAACCCATTTTTTTTTCCAGTGTTCCATTTTTGGAACGTGAGTTTTATCACTAAAACTAGCAGGTCTGAGCGTGCGATCATGTCCTGGCTTGTTTTTGGAAACCTTCAGGATTGAGGACAGTGTAGTGTGCAGAAGAGATCATTGTATTTTTGTTTTTTTGCAAGATAAATGCGGATTATTAAACCTCATTTTTGTTGCCCGTTATGTCTGAAAGAAGGTAAGACAATTTAATTATTTAACATTTTATTTCTTTGTTTATTTTTTTTTCATTTTATTCAATTATAGTTTAATAATTTGAATAGGAAGTGTTTGAAGCAATTTAAACTTATTTTCAATTTTGTATGGCTACATTTCTTTTTTTTTTTTTAGCGGGGGGGACCAACGCACTGCGACCTTGATCAGATGTATTGTGCTATGCCCCCTGGGTGCCACAGGCCTGCCCATAGCACCCGAGCGGATGCCCAGTTGAACATCCGTTCTACAATACCTCCATCAGGTTAAGATCCCTGAGGAATCCTAATACCCTTACGGGCTCTAGAGAGGGTATGTCCCCCTCCTCCACCTGGTACCTGCCCAGGTTCCTGAACCTTCTCTGAGTGGCAGCCTCGCAGTCTGTTAGGAGATGTATTGGAGTTTCCTCCAACTCCCCACAGAATCTGCATGAGCTGTCACTTTCCAAGCCCAGCTTCACCAGGTGTCCTCTAAGTCGGCAATGCCCCGTAAGGAAACCCGTAAGTACGCGGAGCTTGTTCTTACTCAATCCAATGCAGGCCTCCGACCTCCGTTGGTTATAATTTCCCAAGCAGATCTTGGCCTGCCGCAACCCGGGGAGGGAGTACCAGAGTTGAGATCTCTTCGTCTCCTCCTCCTTCCTAAGTTCCTCCAACAGAAACTGGTCGCTAATCCCACAAAAAGGTTCCGGCCCCAGAAGTGGGGTCATAGCGCCTATCTAGGCCAGAGCGTCGGCCATCTCATTCTCTTCAATGCCAACATGCCCCGGTACCCACCAGAGTGCAACTTTGTTCCTGCTGCCCAGATCGTTAAGTTTATCTAGGCATTCCCAAACCATTTTAGAGTTAATAACTGGTGCACCCAGAGCTCCAATGGCAGCTTGACTATCAGAAAGGATTACAATCTCCTGATTCCTGTATCCCCTATCGAGGTTGAATAGAACACATCTTCCGATAGCGTATACCTCCGCCTGGAAGATGCTGGAAATTTACCCATGGGTTCCGAGTGCTTGATCCTTGGACCAACTACCCCCGCCCCAGTCCCCTCGAGGGTCTTCGACCCATCAGTATACCATTTAATGGCATGTTCCTTGATGCCCAACAGAGCGGATCCCTCGCTCCACTCACTCTTGGACCCTAGCTTCGACGAAAAATTTTTAGTGAAGCTGTACCTCTTACCCATACCATCCCTAGGGAGGTGCCAGATGGGGGAGCCCAAAGGTGAGAATACCAACTCTCTAACCCCCAGCCCTTCCCCCCTCCTGCACCACCCCTAGAGATCCTAAGAAGAGCCCCCTTCGCCGCCCTCTCCACCACTAGGTGCAAAGGTGACAGATTGAGGATAACCTCCATCCCGGCGGTGGGGCAAGTCCTCATAGCCCCCGTCATGCCTAAGCATGCGAGCCGCTGTACCTTGTCAAGAGTTCTCCTGACCGATACTTCTTTGGTCTTTCCAAACCAAGCCACCGCGCCATAGGTGATAACTGGTCTCACCATCATGGTGTACATCCACCGTAGGATTCTCGGGGGGCATCCCCAGGATTTGCCCGCCATCCTCCTACATATCATGAGGGCGCCAGTATGGCTACATAGATTCAGAAGTTCCAATTCTGGGACCACTAAAGTCACTTTTGTATCTGTCAACTTAATTTTCATTCTAAGGTTGATTTTTCCATTTATTATTTATTATACGTTTGGAACCGTGGAGAAATTGTTACTGTTAACGATGGATTTGCCAAACTGACACCTTTGTTAAATTTACTGAATGAGAGGTTCAACAAATATGCACAAAAGTGCAAGAATTATGTGTAGATGAGAGCATGATCATATATGGTCGGCAAGGCTCGAAACAGTTCATTCGTGGAAAACCAATAAGATACGGTTATAAAATGTGGTGCCTATGCGAACCTCTGGGGTACTTGATAAAGATGCTACCTTACACTGGAAAAGATCATGATCGTCCTAAGGAAATAGGCTTAGGAGAACATATTGTCATGAAATTAGTTGACTACCTAAAAATTATCCTTTTAAAATTTATTCTGACAGGTTTTTTAGTTCAATTTCTTTAGCAAATCGTTTGGCTGAATATTGAATTGGTTATACAGGTACGAGCATGAAAAATAGACTGCAAAAATGTTCTCTAATGGAGGATAATGAAATTTCTATACTGAAATGATTTGATTTTCGAACAGATGCCTCTATGAACTGCATGATTGTAACATGGAATGATAACAGAATAGTGCATTTGATAAGCAATTGTGATGGAATGGAACCTGTAGGATCAGCAAGCAGATGGGCTGCAAATGAAAAGAGGAAAGTGACAATTCAACAACCACAATGCATTGCTCAGTACAATAAATTCATGGGCGGAGTATATAGAATGGATGAAAATATAAATGATTGCCGAATATCTATTCGTTCAATGAAATGGTGGTGGCCATTGTTTATTTTCTTCATTGATGCATCCACTCAAAATGCCCGGCAGTACCATAGGAGAAATAATCCAAATTCACTTGATTATTTACATTTCAAAAGAAAAATAGTGCAAACTTATCTAAGGAAATATACTAATTTACCGGCTGTGGGCGGAAGGCCAAAAACATCAAAACAGATATTAAGCCGTACACTTGAAGGTGTGAGATTTGATGAAAAAGATCATTGGTTGACTGCAGCGGCAAAACAAGGTAGATGTGCTATTTGTAAGAAAAATACCACTAAATTATGTGTAAAATGTAAGGTTAGATTGCCTTTAAATTGTTTTAAAAGTTATCACACCACTCTTTGTAAATAATATTATTTCAAATTCAATTAATTGTTGTAAATTTGCGTTTTCATAAAAAAATCCTTTTTCTACTATTGAAAGTTGAGTAACATAACCAAACCTCTTCATATGCCTGGTGTTCCAAAAAAGGAACAACTGTTTTTTCGATAACTATTGACAATTTTTAATTACAAAAAGTATAGAACACTTATTTTGGGTCAATAAAACAATAGAAACTTGAAATTTAAAAAATTATTTCAAAAAAAATAATTCGGGCAAAAATGGGTTAAAATCTTATAGCCAAATTGCAAGGTACTGGATTCTGGGATCCTTTATTATCATGGTTTCGAATTAACTGACATAGGTGTCCCTCAAGGATCCTATCTAAGTCTTCTTATTTTTAATTTGTACATAAATGACACAAATCTCTGTTTCTTCCGGTTAAATTTTGGTTATATGCCGATGACCTCAATATATTTTTCTGTATTAGTATATTGAGTAATTGTGCAATACTCCAGCGTTCGCTATATGTTTCATTTTTAATTGGTGCAACATCAATTTAATAAAATGTTGCATTGTCACTTTCCATCGTAAATAATCTCCAGTTTTAGTTGAATATACGTTGGCAGACTACTCGCCCCATAGACCTAACTGAATTAAAGATCTTTATTGCTATGAATCCAAATCTCGCCTGTCAAAACCATCTTGATATTGTTTGTAAGATAGCTTTTAAGTTACTTGCTTTTATTTCTAGAACTTCTGGAGATTTCCATGATATTTCTGTTGTAGTGACTCTTTCAATTCCATGGACATCCTATTCTTGAATACAACACTATTATCTGGTCTTCTTATCGCAAATGTAACAACAAATTAGAGATCATTCAGAAAAGATTAATAAGGACGATTGTGGTCGTTTAGGTCATAACTTCAATAAACATTTCTTAACAATGAAATTTATGCTAGGTTGAATATTTCTTCATTAGAAAACGGACGTTTGACATATTATTTCTATAAAAACACTTTTAAACAATTTAAATGAAACTGTTCATATTTTATAAATGAAATACATTTTAACGTAATTTCTATATAGATCACTGACGTTCTATCAGTCTAATAATCGTATTATTTACACCAATTATTTATATCATTCGCAACTTCTAAGAATTTTATTGACATGCTAATTTTTCTTTAACATTGATTTATTCAATACAACAGCTACAATAATTAGGAGAACAATTTTGGATGATCATAACATGATTTTATTTGATTTTATTTTGTTTGTTTTATTTTGTAATGTTTGTTCCTTGTATATCCAAAGTAGTATTTTTAAAGCGGTTATATGAATACACTACTTGTTTGCTAGTTTGGAATCGATACATGATGGGTGTTTGGTGAAATGTATTTTTGTTTATACATTTATGTTTTGTATATATTATGTATGTAAATTTATATGTATTACAGGCAGTTTGTATAGTCGTTTATAAAATGGTTATGTTGCCCAATAATGTAAATAAATAAATAAACTACAGATTGAAATTCATTGAGACATCTATAGATAGGAAAGCAGATTCTCTACAGGATAATTGCAGCTTCCAATCAATCAAATTTTCAACGATCTCGAAAAACAATTTCAAGATGGCATTGAAAGGTTAGATTTTTATTCATAGCAATATAAGATCTTTAATATAAGTAAGTTTATGAAACAACGATCTCGAACGAGTCAATCTAATTTTGGACTATCTCTCAATTTGGGATATTGTAATAATTTTTCAAGGTGACTTATTTAATCTGAACAATCGAAACCGACACCAGATTATACGTTTACAGGGGGTTTCTGGGCAATGAGAGGGCGGATGCGCTAGCAATGGAGGTTTTCATTTCAATTCATACTTCTATCAAATGTGGAATAGAAGTGCAGCGTCTGCATTGGTGGAAGAGAACACCAAAACAAAGGCAGACAAAAGTCTTCATAAGAGACATTTGCTTAAATTTACCAGGGATCTACTGATACATAGCCGAAGGTATATGAATGGCTATTAGTGTGTCTACTAACAGGGCATTGTGGGCTGAATAGGCATATGCACCAATTACTACTTGCGGATAACGACGTATGCCATTTCAGCAAGACTTAGAAGTAAACTCCTGTACACATCATTTGCGAGTGTGCCGGCCCGGCTTGGACAAGGTTACTTCAACTGGGGATAAGCAATCCCGAAGCCATAAGCTTCATGACGGAGCCATTCTCAGCTTTGCTGGACCTGATTAAGTGGGCGAAGCTGAGAGATGTGCTATAATTTTGTGGGAGCCAAAGTGGAATGAGGGGGTCGCAGTGGAATGAGGCTCGCTCTTCCCACTTCAAATCTAAACTAGTACGTCAGACAGGATCACTTTAAGCTCGCCATGTAAACAATACTGAGAATTGTTGGCATTTTTTGGCCATCCGTTCCCTTTTTAGTGGGTTATAGAAAAAAATATTTTTGTGAAAGGGAACCTAATAAAGAGATTAGAGCTGTAGAAACTACTAAACGGAAAAACTGGGCCCAATTGGATTAAATGTAAAAATAACGAATTGTTATAGATTATTATTAATAAATAAATTCAATTTCTAATTATTTCATCTACATTGATGAATAGATAATTCATTATTTAGTATAGTATAAATTATTTTTATATTATTGTTTCCAAAATTTTGGCAAACGGTAAAAACCATTGACAATATAATTTTATTGTAAAAAGAAGTGTATTTTTATTTGTAAATAAAATATTTCTATTTATCTAATTTATCTATCATAGAACGATTTTCGTGAAAAATTGAAACGACTGAAAAATGTAAAATCATATTCTGTGCAAGGATTTTGATCTAAGTGTTCTAAATAAAAATCCAGTTTGAGTATTCCAGGATTTTCATTTTCAAGATATTTTAGAGCATAAATAGAGACCATTCGTTAAAAAACATCGTTTCTTACTCAGAAAACATCGAAATATAATATATTTCTGGAGAAAATTTAATGTAATCATAATGCATCCCCATATAATAGCGGTAAAGAAAACATAAAAACTAATTAAACTAGAATTAATTTAAACTTGAATAAATTCTGTTAAATTAAAATATCATCCTTTTGATGTATGTAATATGTAGTTTCCAACAACTTCTACAAGTTTCCAAACCTACAATAATTACATTGTATTAACTATAATGAATGTAAAGAAATTCAAAGAATTCCCATTATTATTGGCTGATGAAATATTTTTGTATTTTAAATGAAAGACTGGTTTATAATGAAGTTGATTAATTTTAATGACTTTTTAAGAATGTAACATAACTTTAAGGAAGGAATTCTGTGTAATCAACTAGAAAAGCGATTTTTCAAAAGAAGAAGTAGAAAATATCTACCTCGGAATTTCAACAGTAAACTTGAACTATATTGTGTAGAATGTATGTAATGGACTAAAAGAAAAGTTAATGATCATCGTTTTGTTTTTCAATGCTAGTCCTTGACAGTAACTGAGTTTCCGGACCTTAAAAAAGAAAAAAACCTTTCCCTATTACAGAGTGAATGAGCGGGTGGTGGGCGGAGGAAGCGCTCTCTTTTGCAGTGGCTTGGACGGTATTAACGAGACTGTATAGAAAATATATAGAGATGGTTATTTACTTCGGGAGACTCCTCTAATTGGTAAATATTTAGCTTAAATGGTTTGGGGAACGTCACTTATAAGTTGTGCTTATCCTGGAGCAAGATTTAACAATTCGTCAGCAAAATAAAATAAATTATTTACCAAAGGTGTGACAATTTTTCTCCAAAGAAAATATATCAATTATAATCTTTTATGTATATTTAAAATTATTCTAATTGGATGGAATAATTGAAATATATTTTTAAATCTAGTGTTATAGAATTTCTTGATTAGTATAAAAATCTTGCTCTTTCTCAATGAAAGTATAATTAAGTTGATTAAAACCCCCCAAAATCCATACTTTGCTGGACCTCGGATATAGCTGACTGTGGATACAGCAGGAATGCTGGACTGATTGAAAAGAAAAAGAAAAAAAAACGCAATTCTAAATTGTTTAAGGGATAAGTTGATCCGCTTTGACTTGGAAAGGATTGTCAAGTCTTCCTGTAAGTACAATATGTCAAGTACCATGTACAATATGCTCGTTAACAAACATGGAAGTCAGGATTATTTGTCGTATAGTGTACTATTAGATATAATTAGGGTTATGTGTCAAGGAAGGATGTCATCCGAAAAAAGGTTAATTGTGTTCAGTAAACTTGGTGTCAACTTGTGCTTTCTGAACTATAGCCAGGAATCCTTGGCTCACAAGTTTACTGAATGTCCCGTATTTTTCTTTATATAGAGAGATATATTTGTTTGATTTCGCTTTTGTCTTTTTTACATTGATATTGCCAAATTTTATATTTATTTATAAATACGGGGTTGCACCCCATTTATGTAATTATCTCATCAAACATACAAACAAAACAAACACTATACGAGAAACAAACAAATTTCAGATATAAAAGAATAAAAAAAATAGAACATATAAAATAAAAACTAGACTAGAACATAGAATAAAAAATAGGGTATATAAAAAGTATAAATATAAAAATAATAGTACTTAGAAATATAAACATTATGCAAATATATATACAATTACAACTAACAAGAACATATACAAATATAAGAGACAATACAGTAAAAAGTGCAAAAGACTATGAATTTAATAATAAGAATAACCAATTAGAAACTAGGTAAAAGGGAGAGCTTAAAATAAAAGAGATCAATGACAGTATAGATAAATAAACTATACACTATACTATTAAAGAGAAACCATTTATAATATTACAATAAACTATTTAATATTTAACTAACTTAACCATCTATTAATGCAAATATCTAGTAATAACTAAATGATGACTACTGCTGGCAATTGCGATAAATTCATTAATGCTGGCTGGAAGATATCATATTCATTAAAAATATTGTTTCCCGGGGACATAAGTCTAGGTAAAGGAGAGGATTGGGAATAATTTGTTGAATGATAAGATTTAGAAAACACAAGTTTATAGCGAGTATCTATTGCAGGAACATGGAAGTAGATTAATTCCAGCAATTCAGGACAATCTATATAATGATGTGTAAGTTTGAAGAGAAAAATAAGGTCTACTCTTCGCCTTCTGAAGGATAGAGTTCTTAAATTAAGGGAATCCAACACATCAGAATAAGTTAATCTTTCACTTGATAATCATTTTAGCAATCCTTCTAAGAAACCTATGCTGCACCTGTTCAATAGCACCAATGTGACTTTTATAAAACGGAGTCCAAACTGGAGAAGCAAATTCAAGTCGTGGACGAACCAAATGCAAATACAATCTTAAAATACTGAAGAAGGGATTTCTAAAAGAAGTGGAATTCCTAAAGCCAAAACCCAACATCTTGTAACTATTGCTCAATATGAGAGCTTAAAGGAGAGTCTAGAATCTAAGGAGATGCCAAGAGTATTCACAAAATTACATGGATATTGTTAATTAAATATAAACAGTAGTTTTGTTTGGCCGTTGTTAATCAAACAAGCAAATATTTGTTGGCTGTGGGCCAAAAAAACAAAAAAAAAACTTTTTATCTTTAAAAAGTTTATTCGACGTTTCGGACCCAACTTTGGTGTCCTTCCTCAGGAACTACGTAACAAACAAAACAAAGAGAAATAGAGAAAAGTGAATAATAAAAACTAGAACATTTAACGATTAGAAAATATTTAAAAAAGTACGACACATGTTAAGGTATCTTTATTTTATTAATTTATATTTTACTGTGTTTATTCATTTTATTTATTTTTCTTCTACTTGTATTTGGGCGAATTATTGAAAGTAAATAGTCTATCAAACCTCTCTCCATTTATCATGTACCAATATGTATTGTATAGATGGAAATTAAATTATAAAAAGAAATAAATAAAAAAAAAACAGACCAACAATTTAATGTTGAGCTGTTAAAACATTCGTGAACTTTCTGAAATTGTACAGATATATGAAGAAATTCAATTTTAAAGTTTGTTAGATACAATCACTGAAACTATTTGATATATTTTACATTTAGTAATCAAAAGCCATAATAAATAACAGTCTACTAGATTAGTAGACTACTGTTCTCAGAGCAAGTATTTTTCCTTTGAGAGAAACAACCATTGCTTTGCAGTCTATGCATTACGCTAGTGTTGTGCATTATTTAGCTCACACCAGCGGTACCTGCTATGTATGAGAATACATGGAAGAAATAGTCATTAAAACTTAATCCATATTCAATATTAATTATTCAAATAATCCATATTCAAACAAATATTTCAAAATTTATTAATTATAACAAACAGTAAAAATTTAATAAACTATATACATAATTACTTGAGCACTATATATGTATATATGTGTGTGTGTGTGTGTGTGTGTGTATGTAAACCTTGGCTTTCAAGGTGTAATGACTCTGAATAGGTCCATTGCGGTTTAAAGCAAACCACTGGCATGGTCTCAACCCGAAAACTCAAGCATGAAAATGGCCGCGGAAGCGTAAAAGATCATATATATTATCTTCTCATATAAAATATGTATATTTTATATATATATATATGAGAAGATAAAATAAAAAAGTGATTATTAAGAAAGATTAATAGTCATTTCATGTAAACAAGTTATAGGAGAATAAACAAAAACAACAATTCAATTTATTAACAATATATAGGTCAAGTAAATAGGACATTCCTTAAGTTACGATCAAACAATAAATTTAAACAGAAACTAATAAGATATATAAATGCAGTAATCTGAATGAACTGCTATATATATTTTAGAGAATACAAGTTTCAAGAATTTAATAAAGCCGTGTTATATGGTGTATATCTGAATTAGTATATATATATATATTTGATATAAGGAGATGTGAAGTGCGTGTGCATGTTTGGGCAAGATCACTAGTGAGTAGTAATAGCTGACCACTACCATCTCTAAATGACTGGCCAAACAACTAAACTACTTCTATACTGACCTAACACATACACACACACACACACACACAAAACGCAAAGATATATATAATACACAAACGCACATATAGATAGATGGATAGAATGGGTACCAGCCACATCCTATTCAACACTACACTAGGCCATTCCACCAACATTATCAAGTTTTCATAAGAACCAGAGCATTCTCCAACAACTCCCACCATTGACTCTTTCGATCAATTCTGTAC
>JAAEAF010010746.1:0-19660 GCA_011037195.1 Triatoma infestans | reverse complement strand
ATAATAAATAACGAAAGCTTCATTTCTGGAAATTTAAATTATTTTCTGCTCTGAAATTACACAAATAGATATGTGGGTGCTAAATTTTTTATTCTAGATGTTGAGATCCATCAGTCAACCCTGCCTATATAAAATGTTACCTGCATATTACTAAAATTTATCTCTGACAGAAAGATTTAGATCTATACCACTCAGAATCAAAGAGGTTATTTCTATGCGAAGTTTTATTCAAAAGTAAAATTGCATAGAAGTAAACAAAAGCCATTGTTAGTTAATCTAAATGGATGTATAGTGTTACTCTAAAAACAACCATCTAGGTTTAATTAGTAAAGCGATAGGTCTAATAGCAATGTAAAAAGGGGTGATAGGAAGGTCTGACCTTAAAAGTGTGTGTAATGGCCTGCCGAAGTAGCTAGCAGTTCTCTCGTGAACTGTACAACGTTTTTTAAATGAGGGTGTTCTGTTTTGCCGCCTATCATTGAGACCCAGTTTTCCCCCTTTCTGTTCTTTTGCCGATTTCTATTTCCCCACAAGTGGGCGTGCACCAGCCTAGTAGATTTTTTTTTTTTTACTTTATTTCCTTTGAATCCTTTCCACACTTGAACTGAGCGGCTGGGACCCTATTTAATTTGAAATGAACGCTTGCCACTGTTAACTATAATACATGTGTAATAAAACAGATGACATACAAGCAGTTGCTTCATTTTTTTTTTGTTTATTTATACATATATAATACTGACACAATATAGTGTTCTATATAAATACTTATTACGTGTCCATCATATCTGTTACGATCATCTTCAAACAGACATACATACATACATACATACATACATATACAACAAGTCCTCTCATAAACTTTGATATTTATCTTGGGATAAATGCTGGATTATGATATAGCACATTCATACATAACATCTATATATACGTATACATATCACATCATTCTTTCTTTCAGACTTTAGAATTTTGCCGCTTAATTCACTTATAGTAATTTATATCGTAACTTAACATTATCTTAATTAATTTTTTTATTTTTAAATCCCTTTCGGAATTGAGTTTTTAACGGAAATATCTGTTAATACCCACGGAAATACCCAATGAATAGGAAGCTCAAACTTGGTATTCCATTTTGGTACTACTACAATGAATCAGACACGAAGATTTCAGGCAAATCCATCAACCGGAAGTGTGACTATACTGATTAGAGAGAACACTTAAAAAAAGTGGGGCTGCTCAATAAAATTGAGGTGCTCAAACACACAGCGTACTCATCAATCCGTAGACATAGCAAAAAGCGATAATACCTAGCCATAAAAAGTTAAAATATAAGGATGTCCTATTGTCCAATGTCAAATAAAAGAACTAATATGTATAGATGACATAAAGTGCATCTCAGTCTATATAAATACATTAAGTTTATCTATAAATATGCTGGGAAATAATTCCCAGGGAGTCAACTAAAATATTCTCCACTAAAGAATATTTCGACAAGGTAAAAGACATTTAAGGCTAATATTTACCTTGTCGAAAAAGTCCAAGGTTGTCTTAGGCACCACACCTCTGGCACCAAACCACCAAGCCATGCACCTTGTACTCTCTGACCCCGAACTGATCCTTAAACTTCTCCTTATAAAAGGGAATACATTTTTCGTAAATGTCCCTTTTCTCCTCATCTATTTTCTCACCCTGTTTCGGATCTTTACTCACAAAACGGATGGTCGGATCCAAAATATACGCTACATTGCTGGCATTGTCAAATGCTATAATATCAGCGTATCTTGTAGATCCATCTACAGCGTATACCTCTTCGAGAGTCACGTAACCTTTTTTTTCTATAATTTCCAGTAAGGCGTGCTTTACCCTACGGTGGCGTCTAGTTACTAGAAGCATTTGTCAGGACAATTACCAAGCACATGCGCTGGTGTTTCAGGCTCTCTGCCGCATCTGCGACAGAGGGTTCCAACAGCTCCTGCCGACTGTCCGCCAACCCCAGGAACAGCACGAAGTGAGGCATAGTTTATGTTCAGCTTAACAGCATTACTCCATTCTGAACATGATAAGATTTTCTTGTCCTATACAAACTGATTTAATTTCGGGCTGTCCTTAAAGTGGCATACCCCTACCCCTTGCCATTTACAGTTTGTCTATTCTTCAAAAGATTTTTCTCTCAATTGCTGTCTTAAGCTTTCTGATATTAGGAAAATCTTTTCCAGTGTCGGAACAATGGCCAACCTGGATGCACATATCTTCGCTTCAACCTCGTATCAAATATTTGTTGAAAATGGGCATCCCGAACTTTCGCGAGCTTCTGGGCAAGTGACCAGTGCTGCAGAGCAGCACATGCATTATTTATTTTTTTTCTCTCAAAATTGGATTCAACTATTTTCTATAAACTTCGTTTACTATCTACACGGGGAAATTGATTTTTTTGGTGATTCTGGGGGCATGACCGTAGGCGCCATGCTTTCCTCTAAAGTACCACTTCAGTATAATATATTATTCTACCCACCTACATTATATTAATATACATTAGAAGCGTTGATTTAATCCCAAATTTGAAGAAAAGCGGTTAACCGGAAGTGCTCGATTTTTAAACACAATAGGTTTTTGATGTTTTTTTTTGGAATTTTCTCGAAAACGATTAAAATGATTTTCTTTAAACTTAGAATGCTTGCTGCCTAGATAGAAAACGTATCACTTTTATTTGAAATTTTTTTCAGAAAATTCATTTTTGAGGGGTGTTGGGGGGAGGGGTCTGTCAGTTAGTTTAAATTTAAATTTGCACAAGCTTTTGTTGGTTTTGACATAGAGTGCTCTATATAAGGACGTTCAGGTATTAAATTGTCATTATTACAGTATGAGAAAATTGTGTGAGTGTTTCACACCAGATTTTTACTTTCTCTCACTCCTAGTTAAAGAGTAAGAAGTTTGTAATCGTGTCAAATTTTCGATATCGAGTTTTTACCGGAAACATCCGTTTTGAGGTTCCCTGAGTCCAAAAAAGTGGTTCTTAGAAAAATGGCGTGTGTGTTTGCGTGGTGTATGTTATGTATGGATATGAACAGCATAGCTAAAAAATGAAAAATCGTAGAAAGTTCAAACTTGATATTCTGTTTAGGTATCACCATGGGATCCGAAATTTATTCGTCAAAATTCCTCAACCGGAAGTCCCATTTTACTGAATGGTTTTTCTTCTTTTTTTGCGAAAAATGGCTCCAACGTTTTTCTTGAAACTTGATACTTATATCAACTACTCACACAAACAAAGAGCTACAATTTTTATTTGAAACATTTCTCAGAGAAAATTCATTTATGGGTACTTTTGGGGGGAGGAGTGGGGGGCTTACGGGTCCTCTAACATCCTACTTCTGTTTATTACACAATTCTATCATTAAATAATGTTAATTAGAATTAAATATGTTGTTGAAATTTCGAGTTTGAAAAAAAAATCGGATGACCGGAAGTGCTTTTTTATTGAACAGTTTTTCTCTAATTTTTGCGATTTTCTCCATAAAAACACCGTTGAACTCATTAAATTTGGTATACTAACTATAAAATTTGTCAATCACAATTTTGAAAACTGGAGTAAGAGAAAGTTATGTGAGGGTGTCTCACCATACTTTTTTTTTTTTGTATTGCAATACAAAGTATCGTGTCAAATTGATATTTTTTTTGTTCCGTTTGAGTCTATTTGTAACTTTTATGTAACAACATGTGCGATCATTAGTATCCGGTACCTTCTCAGTGTACTCCCGGTTGGAAAGTTCTCTCGTTTCATACAATAGTGAGCATCATCGGGGAGGAGGCTATAAAGATTTAGAAAAGGTGTCTCTGAAGCAATTCTGGGATTCTGATTGAGTTCAGCGGGCTTACCGTCCACCTAATTCCGGACAATTTTATCAGGAAAATCGTACAAATATGTTGGTGAAAGTGGATGTTTGCGATGGTGAACTTGAGTTTTGCCTATCGATATGCCAAAAATCTAGTTCTGTAGCTATCTCAGCAGGCTATAGTTCAGCGAGGGAGTTTTTATTGCTACCTCCAGTAGATATCTGGAAATTCCTCCGAGAAGTGATTAGGCCAATTTTTTTGTATCCTAATGTATGCGTATCCATCCATGAAAGGCTATAGCTTACCAGACGGTGATTTTTGTAGGGGGCCACGCTGCGGTTCCTTCGCCGCATAGTTTTGGCGTTCTCTATCTAACTGTAGCTTTCCACTTTTTCTCAAGATGCTTGGGCAACACCGTTAATGCCCTCGCAGAAATCGAACCCTGAATTCTCGCACTAGAGGCCCCCCCCCAATAGACCTATGCGTAATGATCTCTGCAGGCTATAATGTTTGGCGTGTCAGGTGTAGATTCTTGTTACTAGGTTGGGAGATATTCGAAAATTCCACGATGAAGTGACTCTTCTCTACTGAGACCAAAAGCATCTAACAACACATGGCACAATATCTCAAGCATATCTTATGATACCTAAGATTTACGATTTAATGCTGCTTATTTTAGCTAATATTAGAAGAGCCTAAAGTTATGGTGTGATTTGTGATAAAGTAAAGAGAAAGTTAGGGGGAAATTGTTCGGGAGAAGGTTGAGTTCAAGGTAGATTTAAAATAAAAATTGTAAGGAACCAAATATTTCTTCTTTTTTTTTTTTAAGTATAACCAGTTAATTGGATTCTTAAATCTTATGAAGAAGTAATTAATGCTGTAAACTTTAGGACCCCTAGCTCTTTACCGCCATTTCTATATTTCTTTCACACACTGGGCTCCTAATTATCACGCCAGTAGTTGAGGTCGTACATACCAAGAAAAATATTTTAATGTTCTCTATTTCTCTCTCTAGAGATATCTCGCTCTATACTATTTCACTATTTTACTTTGTAATACTCAAAGAATATAGTGACTACGGTAAATCATAGAGATGGAAACTTTTTTTTCCCGACTTTACAAATTAACTTAGCGCGCGCGCTCTCTCTCACACTCTGTCTTTCTCTTCACACTTTCCAGAGAGAGAGAGAGGGAAATTTAGTGTTTCAGTACAAGAACTCTCTCCAAGTGTTCCTGTTTTCTTCTCTCTAAAGCCACAGATAACTAGTAATTATTTCAATGCCCAAGGCAGTGAGAAACAAATCATAACAGATCTGCTTTTGTATTGCGAGCGTTGTGGCTTGAGGTGGGGATATAGCTGTTAGATGTAGCCATATAGCAGGGGTCCAGCGGCTCCATACACAGTAATAGATGGATATCTCTGTAGCAGTAAAAATCTCTCTTCCTCCCTCTCAAGTAATTCCCCCCCCCCTGCATAGTCTGCACTACTATCACGACATTAAACCCTAAATTAAATAAACTATACCTTAACTAATTTTTTTTCTTCCTAATTTTAGTATTATTATTCTATTTTATATCTATTAGATATTTGATGATAAATTTAATTATTTTCTGTATACCAGTTACAAGAACCGTCGTCGGCCGATTTGTTTTGTCTTGAAATGCTGTAAGAGGAACCATACTTAAAAGCTTCTATCTTTATGACTAAAAAAAAAAAAAAATCTGGTGTGAAAAACACTCACACAACTTTCTCTAACTCCGTAACCAAAATTATAATTGACACTTTTATAGTTAGTGTACCAAATTTTATTTGAATTCTGTCGAAAATTGAAAAAAACTGTTCAGTAAAAAAACACTTCCGGTTTACTAATTTTCTTTAAACTCGGAATTTTGGCCATTTATTTATTTTTCTAATTAATTTTGTCCAGATGATAGAATTGTATAGTTGATTAACTATGATAGCAATTTAGAGGAAGCTATAACCCCCTCCCCTAAAAGTGCCCTTAAATAAATTTTCCCGTAGAAATGTTTCAAATAAAAATTGTAGCTCTTTGTATATGTAGTTGACCAAGTTTAAAGAAAATCGTCGCAGCCATTTTTGAGAAACTCGCAAAAACGTAAAAAAAAAAACCTAGTAAAGTTGTACTTCCGGTTGAGGAATTTTGACAGATAACGTACTGTCAGGTCGCATGGTGATACCTAAACGGAATATCAAGTTTCAACTTTCTGCAGTTTTTCATTTTTGAGCTATGCTGTTCTCATACGCACACAACACACAGACACACACACACAGACCATTTGCTAAAAACCACTTTTTTGGCCTCAGGGGACCTCAAAATGGATATTTCCAGTGAAAACTCGATATCGAAAATTTTACACGATTACAAAACTTCCTTTTACTAGGAATAAGAGAAAGTAAAATCTGGATGCGTGTATTTATTACGATGAACGTTTTATAAGCTTGAATGTATTTACTAAAGGTCCAAGTCGGTGTCCCGCAAGGGCAGCAGCCCTGCCTTTATACAGTTTACACGGCAGATATTCCGACTAATCCTAAAACCTTCCTTTCCACCTATGCAGATGATACTGCTATACTCTCCTCAGATCCCGATCCAGTGACATCCCATAGAAATATTCAGAATCATCTTATTATTTTGGAGAGATGGTTCAAAAAATGGAAAATCAAATTAAACGAACGCAAAAATCAACATGTTACCTTTACCCTACGAAGAATTACTTCTCCCCCTCTCTATTACAACCAGTCTCCTCTTCCAGTCTCTGATGTAGTCCGCTACCTTGGGATGTACATCGACAAAAGACTTACTTGGAACCCCCATACACGACTCAAAAGACAAGAAATGAACACTCGCTATAGACAACTAAAACGACTCCTAGACAGAAGATCTAGACTGTCACTACACAACAAACGATTAATTTACACTTTACTCATCGAACCCATCTGGACATATGGCATCGAACTGTGCGTTCAGCCAAGCATTCTAACCTCAATCGCATCCAATCCCTACAATCCAAGATCCTTCGAACAATAGTTAACGCTCCTTATTATGTTTCCAATCAAGCCATCCACAGTGATCTAAAAATTCCTTTCCTACCACAAGTAACTAAAGTCAGATACAAGAAATTCCCTATCCTCACACCCCAATCCTCTAGTCCGACGCCTCTCATCCCGCGCTCTACCCGACAACCCTCCTAGACGGCTTAAACGCCAGTGGCCTCGCGATATCCTCTCTAGTATCAGTGCTAGTAACAGTGATTGACAGAGTTGATTAGAGTGCTACTACTGGGTAGTTTCTCAACTCTGTAATTTTTATTTTATTTTGTTTACTTTGTTTTCTTCTTTTTATTGTATATACATTTTTTACATAGAATTTCCATATTTGCTTATGGCACTATGCTGCCGTGTTGTAAATTAAAACAAACAAAAAAGAATGTATTTATTTGGCTGCTTGTATGTATTAGGGTGAATGTGTTATACGTATGAGTGTATTTATTGGGATATCTCAGTTATTAGTGAGTTCATATTATTGAAACGAATGTAGTGTAAATAGTTTGATTTTAATTTAGGTTTAGGCAACCAAGAGATTTGATAAAAGTTCGGTACCGTCCTTCTTAAATTTAATACAGTACTTAGGGTAGCATAGACATATAGTAGGCAATTTAGTTATGACTAGGGCAATGTTTTGATATATTTAGTGTCAATTATTAAAGATAAATATCAGGTGCGAATGGCCTTAGATGTTTTGCATCTTCAAAAAAAAAAAAATCTGGTGTGTACTGTTCGACCTACCCTTTCTGCAATTCACATATTTCTTACTAATTTCTTTCAACGAATCTTTTTTTTGGGGGGTAACATCAAGTGGGGTCCTATGGCAGGCTTAAGATGTCGGAAGGGGACCGATGAACAAATAACTACGTTATTATAATAACTAAAAATTTCCTAATTATTCCATTAAATAATTAAATAGGAAAATAAAAAACAGCCTATTAAGAATTAATACGTACTTCAAACATTACTCCAGAAATTGATTGTTTTTTTTTTTGTTACAACTATGTGCAGATTAGCATTGCTTGACTAGCAACACGAGGTGGTCATGGGTTCTAAGAGCCCTTACAGCTCACTGTCCGGTGAAGGGCAGAGTTGTGTGAAACGATAGAACATTATCCGAAGCCGTCAATTTATCGAGAAGGCTTTGGACCCACAGAGGCTTTAGATATGCAGATGATGATAAAAAAAAAGTTTAGTATTCAGGGAGTCTTGAGTCCTGGAGTCGTCCCCAAGACAGCCCTAGGTCATGATGTCGTTCTCAAGAAGGCAACGATGCCAAAAAGTTTTAAGAACCATTGATCTACGTTATAATATGTGAAAACTGAACTTTATAGAAGGAACCATGACATTGCAGCTCCTCCGACTCGCTAGAGTTGAATTTTCCCAAAATAAAGTTCAAACAAACGTGACAGTTTTAAAGAAACCTTTTGGGTTTAAGAAAATGTAATTGCGGGAAAGGAAAGAAAAAAAGAAAAACAAAACATTCATTAAAGTTCCATCCGGTCGTACGATTTTCTTCAAATATTGTTATCAGTAATTGGATTATCCTACATTAATAACTTGTACCTGTGTGGGTGAACCAATCATAATACTTCAAACAAAAAATGTCTTAACTTCATGCAGCTTATAATAGAATATGTTTATAAATCTTTTGTGTTTATATTTTTTTTACGACCACGAATATTTATTTTGTAGTTAACGATATTTTTTAAATAGATTATATTGATAGTTTTTTTTTTTTTTTATGACGGACAATGAATGGAAAAGACTTGCTGGATATTTTTTGAGTACTGCGTGCATATAGTGTGTAGGAGCCAATCAATCGGAGACATCTATTTTTGGATTCTCTGTTATTTATGATAATTGGTTTTCCACGCGTGTGACTAGAGAGTGGCTGTATAATAATACCGGGTCATATGGAGAGGTAATAAATTAATTTCTTGTTTAGAAAGCCTAAATTAGAATTTTAACTTAACAAAGAAAATAGACGACCACATAACGCATAATGCTCTGTTACATACCACCAGTCATATGCTTTAAATCTAATAGTAACCTTAAGTATTTAATACCTTTTTCTACTTTGGAAATTCGAGTACTATTTATTTTAATAAAAATCATAATAACATATTTTCTATGTTTATCAATAGGGCGACAGTAATGCCATAAAACGGCGGATTTTAATCCATCCGTCATTTTTTATAAATATTAAAAAAGAAGCGAACTAAGAATTGAACCTATGCCATAACGTTGTAGTTGTTTTCTAATAAAGTCATACTTCCGGTTCATGGATTTTGTCTGTGAAATGTTGTTGGTGTGTGTTGTTGTGGTTTGTGTAGCTTGATGCTGGTAGCTTGTGTAGCACGAGCGGTTTAGTAAAAGGGCTTATAAGTGTATATGTTTAAGAGAGAAGTATCAGAAATAAGAAAGTAGTCACCACTGCTAACAATAAATATATTCTCTAAGTGAATTTAAATGGTTTACAATATTCACAACTATATCTTAATAATTCAGATGTTTATCTAGAATAAAGGCAAATCTCTATCACTGGCATTGAGTTTAAGAGAGCGATTCCTGAAGCAAGTGTTCTGGCTTTGAAAGCAGAATGCAGACTGTCTTGAAGGAAAGCCCTCTCTAACGGGGGATTTTCTCTTACAAAACAGTTGGCCAAGTGGCATTGTTATTTTCCTAACGGATTCTTGTGCCTTTTGTCTCTCTAGCAGCAATGACCCCAAACTACAGTACCTGATTCTAAAATACATTATTTTTACCAAAATTATTTCACTTAAAATATTTTTCAAAACTATTTATTTTTGCAATTCTTCTTTCACTACACCTGGAACATTCTTTATCAGTTGCGGTTGTAATAACTAATCAGAAGACGAAAATTGAGCTTCCATTTTTCATTTTTGAGATATTTTGTCGCCCGTACACAGACACTATTCACTAATAACATTTTTTTCCTATTTCCTCAAATGGGCGTCCTCAAAACATGTATTTCCGGTGAAGATGATACAATTTCGAATATTTGACACGATCGCAAGACTTCCTCTTTCCTAGAAGTATAAGAGAAAGTAAAAATGCCTTTATTTATAATAATCCTGATAATAAAACTTTTTAAAGTATATTCCCCTCCCGGATAATTCCTAAATACCCATAAACTGATATATTGTGTCTTCTAATGTAATAAAAATAATAAGTAAATAACAAAATAGTTCTTGTCCAGAAATGTAATATTTTACAAGATATAATGTAACCAACACAGACACTTTTTTATTATCCTGTGCTACAAGGTAAACTTATAATATTGTAACAATATTTCCAACTAAATACTCCATAAAGTTGTTACAATATATCTCTCTTCAAAGATAATCCCAAGATATATGTTAGTACCAAAGCTCGCTCACCATATAAACTTTAATATTTCTAAAGTAAAAAAGAAAAATCCTAATCCTTTTTAGTCGTTTGCCACTGAAATATGGTAAATAATCCATAAAAATCTTCTTACCTGTTGGTTGTTTATTGAGGTGATTCTTTATGTTGGGGTTTTTTTTCCCATGCTTAATCCGGTGAAGATTATGATGAAAAAAAATTTTTTCAGTTGGTATTCTTTTTTATTTATTTATTTATTTATGAGTAACTAGTAGGGAGTGGATTATATATGGTTCTTGGAAACGGAACTGTATTTGTGACAATTAATTAGTTATTACCGTCATTATAAAGGAGAAAGAAGAGAGGAAGTGATTGTCTGGATAAGCTAGTAAAGTAGCCAGTCTTTTAGTGACAGTATTACTTCAATATGCTAACTCAGTGGCCAAAGAAATCAATGGAAAGGCTTTTTTAAATTTTCAGAGTCATTTTCCTTCATTTTGTGGTCATCGACCGGTTTCGGGCGTTCGCCTATCTTCAGGATGCGTTTTTCAGACAGTGTGGCACACAGACTTGCACAGAGCAAATTCAGTTTACACACTGACTGGTGTTTTTAACTGTATTTAAAACTAAACTCTTAAACTAGGTCAAGGGGTATGGTCAACTAGGTGGGAAAACACGTGTTTGGGTTGTTAAAGGGCAAATTTCCTTACAATGGCAACAACACGTGGGGGTCTACTTTTTAAACTCTAATGTTGGAGGGAGATTTATTTTACAATTAACTAGTCAAAATAAAATATAAAATATATAAAAATAAATTAAAAATTAAATTAAATAACGATTTAAATTAACATAATTTAAAATTAAGCGATTTTTTATAATTATGCATTCCAGTCAATATTTCACTATTCCATTAGTAGTTTTAAATACAGTTAAAAACACCAGTCAGTGTGTAAAACTGAATTTGCTTTGTGCAAGTCTGTGTTATCTTATCACACTGTCTGAAAAACTCATCCTGAAGATGGGGCGAACGCCTGAAACCGGTCGATGACCACAAAATGAAGCAGGCTACCACGGAAAATGTCTCTGATGCTTTCCAGCTCTGCGGAACCCAACCACCACAACAACTTTTTTAAATTCTCTACACTTTCGAGAATTAAGAGCAAATTGCTCAATGCGCGAAGGATCTTGTAATTCCAGAGTCACTTTCTCAGATAGTCAGTTTGCTCTTAGAGCTATTTGTTCCTATTAAGTCTACTGGAGATTGGTATGGAATTGTTTGTGCATCCTGAAAATAGCCAGTTCTTTCATCGATTTGGTGTTTGGTTGGGCATTTGAGGTTTTGAGAGATCTTAACAGTGGACCACCTTGCTTATGACAGCTATTCTAAAACCGCTTATTCAACAACAGTGCTCTCTTACAATATTTTAAAATTCAATGAAAGTGTAACCTTTAGAAAAGTTTTACTTTGGATCCCTTTCAGCTTGTAGGTAAAGCAAATCCACAAAGTTAAAGCTTGATACAAGTGTTGCCCTGTACTCTACTGCATCAGATTGGAAATTATTCTCTAAATAAGTGAGGGTCATAATGTCCTAATAGGTCTCTGAGGGTAATTGGATAAGCTTTGATATTTGATATTCTTTTTATTGCCAGAAAAAAAGCTACATCCTTATTGGCAAGGTCAAGTTACAATATAATTTTAATTCACAAAATTGTCAAGATAAAAACCTAATTTTAAAGTATTCATGTATCCCCTCATACAGCGAGTGAGCTAATAACAGTTTTTTAACATTAGTTTTGAAACACTTCAAAGTATTATTTTTTTTTATTCTCTGGTAAATAGTTGTAAAGAGAGATGGACAAACTATGGGGGAAGCTGGTACGAACTTTTGTCAATCTGTTTCTATTCTGGACCTGGATTTATTACGTTTTTTGGTGAAATGATCATGAACTTGCGAGAAACTTAGAAATTGGTCTTCATTGCACTCTATGTAGACGCGGCTTTGAAAAATAAATATGGCTAGTAGTGTCATTTAGTTCAATCTCTTAAACAAAGAACTTTTAGATACTTTCGAGTCTAAACCCAAAGTGACTCTAATTGCCTTCTTTTGTAACCTACATATTTTTTTTTACATTCGGCAGCATTATCCCAAATTATAGTACCATCGCGCAAATGGCTATGAACATACGCAAAATATGCAAACTTTAAAACTTCCAAGTCAACCGACATTCTTAATGTTCTCAAAACTTAGATTCCACGAGACACTTTACCCATGACGTTATTAACTTGATCTGTCCAGTTCAGTTTTGAATCTGTGAAAATGCCTAAAAGAAATTGGTAGCTTTTTTAGTCCCAACATAATTTCCTAATTTAATAGTAATCTCTTTTATTTTGTCCTGGTTTAAACTTATCTCAACACCAATCGATTATAGATTTTAATGCCGTTATTAACGGATGTGTTATCTACATTTCTAACTTGTACCGCAAGATCATCGGCATATAAATATGGCCTAATTATATCATCGTTATCAAACATTGCCGATAGATCATTAATGTAAACCAAAAATAATAAAGGTCCTATAATAGACCCTGGGGGGGCTCACCATACTTGAGCTGCAGTAGAGAAGATACTTTACAGCTCTGCGGAAGCAATCACAACAAATATTAGATTCTTAGGCCAATCATTAAGTAAAATCCAAGGAACTCCCATAATGGAATTAATGGCCATGAATTCCTACTAAAATTAGATAATTATCACAAGATTTGCAACCAGCGCATCCTATTTCGCTAAATTAGAAAGAGAGGGTAATTATTCTAGCTACGTTATGGTTTATGTAGCGTAGATGCATCACATGTAGTTGAAGTACACTACTTCAAATTAAAAAAAAAAGTTTATTTTTCTCTTTCTGATATTATTTCTTCATTAGGATCGAATTCATCCAGCCATATTAAAAAGGAAAAACTTGAGATACCCAATTAGATGAAGAAAATGACCATTTTCCGGTATACACCACAAATATATAAATATGTATATACATATACACTACAATAATTTTTTATAATATCTTCCAGTTCTTATAATTAATAATTTCAGAATGTATATAAAAAGGGTGGTTGAAGTGAAGGAGGCTTTAATGTATCAGGAGAGAAGGAGAAGTAATATATACGCGCATGCGCCCTTCCACATAGTAATTATTGCGTCCAGATTGCGTTAGGGTTAGTGCACTCAATATCCTTTTATCTTTGAAGCTATAGTTTAAAACAAAATCCAACTGCCCGTGCTTACTCTTTCCCCCCTTTACCATTCTTTGCCCCCCCCATTATCTGATATTCTTTTTTTTCCAAATTAAAATTTGCTTGCCAGAATATAATATTCTTTTTTTAATTACTTCTCATTAACTTCCTTTTTTTTATGCTTTCGAATAACAAGCGTTTAAGTTTATCAGTAGTATTGCACCATTCTAATTGATTATTACATATTTCTTTTGCATTTCCTTTTACTACGTGGTTCCTATAAGTTCTAGTAATAACTTCTTAAATTTGGGCAATTAATCTTGTAAATGTTTAGTCGGAATGCCTATATCTTTGATAGTGATATTATCATAACTTGTTATAAATTAGATCCAAATGAATTATTTTTGGAATATTCGCCTTTGTGTCGGGCCAATGTGTTCAGACTAGTCTAAAAGCTCACACGCTACCAATGCCTTTGTGAGAGACTCTGTGCGGAGTCTCGTAATGAGAAGAGACGTTGACCGGCCCAAGTGATTCCAGTACACGTGGACTGAGTCACAGAAAGCCTAGTCTGGTAAGAGTTTACGACGTTCTGATCACACCCGCCCGCCTCGCCACACAAAACTCGGCTAACAGAGCCCTAGTGTGAACGGGTCTAACAGGCATTTGGCCGCTTTATGTTGATAGTCCTACACGGCATTTGACGTGATTATTGAACTAAAGGTAAAAACGAAATAATTTTCATCATAACGTTCAAACAATGAAAACTCTTTTAAAAAATCTGTAAAAATAACAAAAAAAAAAAAAATCAGATTAAAAAAAGATAATAATTCAAGACTTCATCTTCACCTCATTTAACAGTATATAAGTCTTGAGTCTGTCTGTTCATATGCTTCTTTGAATAGAATTAACTTTTCTTCTTTTTTTTCCCCCCCCAGATTATATAGTGGTAAATTCTTCATTAATATTTATATATCTTAAGATTTCTTTCTTTTTCTTTTTTTTTCACCCAAAAGATTGTACTAGAATACTGCTTGGAATGTCCTCGACCTGCCAGTAATTGAAGAATAATTGAAATCGTGATGTCGGCGTGAACGTGTCCAACTGGAAGAGGGTAGGCCCTCCTCATAAATGTCAGTGTTATCCCTCACTATAAAATACATACACACATACTTAAACTCCATTTACAGGAGGTCCTGAATTTTCATTCTTTTTTTTAATTTTTATTTTTTCCTTTTCTTATTTCAAATGTGGAATTATGGATAGATATTCGAACATGAATTTTAACGCAAATGTATATTTTGAGAGTCCAGAGTTTGTTTTATTTTAACTTTTTCTTACTACTCCTAGTGAGTGAACGTACAGAATAACTTAATAAAATATCTTAAAAACTAAAAATTGTACGAATCCCAAACTTCTTGGTATGCCGTGAAGGTACTTCCACACAAAGGTTTCGGGCAAAATCCAAGTGTGATTTCACTAATTGTATAAAACAGTCAAAGACCGATGAAGAAAAGCCATAACTCGTTCTGAGCACTTGTTGGTGTAATCATATCATGACGGACAGGTTGTAACTTGTCGGCTTGAGTACAACGATGCATTAAAACATCAGTAGAGTTGTTTATTCATTTCTTGTCTGTTTCTGAGGGTGAACGTATATCAGCGCTAATCATGACCAATGAAACAAAACAGTCTCAGTTCTCAGCTTAAAAAAAAAAAAACAACCAGTCTCTATCTTCAAAACAGTCTCTATCGTCTTAAACGATATGATGTCTTAAAAATTGGTGACACTGAAAAGTTGGTTGAAGCTGGAGCAGATAGCACAAGTTCAAAAATCCGTTACTTCTGCAAAAGCGTCATGGCTTTTCTTCATTGCCACAATGCGTTCTGATCGTATAGCATGGTAGCCACGACACGAATTTCGTTATGTGGTCTTTCTGTGATTGCCACAACGCGTTATGAGCGTTTTCATAAGAGCCATAACACGAATTTCGCGATGTGGATGTTTTACAGGGACCACAACGCGTTGTGAGCTATTTTTTCGGTCTTTGAACGTGACATATATATATATTTACGTTTTTTCGTGATTTTCTCGAAAGCGGCTATAACGATTTTCTTTAAACTTGGAATGTCATGAACAGATAAAAATGTATCAACGTAAAGGTTTGTGTGTGTGTGGTGGGGGGGGGGGGGGGGAAGTCTGTCAGTAAGGTATACATTTAAACTGCACAAACTTTGTTGGACTTGCCCAGAAGGCGCTCTACACAATTCCGCTCAGGTATACAAACTATAACCCCCTATAATCTTTTTTTTTTATTGGCTAGCAACGATGTAAATGTGGCAATTTTAAATAAAATTTATTAATTACATTGTATTAATTGGAGTAAGAGAATTCGTATGATGTCACTAATCATACCTCAAATTTCAAAGAGGAATTTCGAAGAGGAATTGGATTTCACTGATCGAAATTAAAAGTCTGGAATGAAATATTCACTGTGAACAAGCCTTCCTGTTACTGTAATTTTGTACAAACATAGTATTAGTATTAAATTTTTAGTTGGCTTAAGTATTATTTAGATGGGAGAACCAAAACTATAATAAAACAGATACTTCTGAAAGATCTCAAGCAAGATCTGCTTATTCTGCAAACTGCATGATGTTTTCTTCTAGAAGTCTTTTGGGGGCTCTTCCTTCCGATATGCTCACAATATGACCCAGCCATCCAAGTTGGCTCCTGTTCACAAAGGATACCAGATCTGGTTTACCAAATCTCTGCCACAGTACTTCGTTTTTCCTGAACCCTCCTATCTCCTTTCCTATCCTGTTCAACACTTTTTTCATTTTCTTTGGTTAATACTCCTCAATTCGCACCTGTATATAAATGCGCTGAACTTTAAGAGGGTTCTGGAAGGATTCTTGCTTTTACATCTGCCAGCAATCAGCGTTATTATTCCAAATATGTTTTTGTGAAAATCTCTTCTTCCAAAAATTGTGTTGCTGTTTTCAGCAAACGTTCCAAATAATTTTGCCGAAGTTATTCGTGTATATAGTGGTAGCCAAAGTATATATGGTGGAGCCAGCCAGTGCTGATTGTTATAGGAGATTATTACACTGCGACCTGAAAGATCTATTGTGCCTCCTCCCGGAGCTTTCTCAGTGCACTGTTGGCCTCCGAGTCACTGTTCTCTAGCTACAGAAAATACTACCCGGTGATGGGCACAGTGAGCTGTAGAGGCTGGTAGGAAGAGAAAATCTAAGGCCAGCGTGCTGGATTCAAACCCGAGTTCTCTGCGTTGCTAGTCCAGCGCACTACCACTAAGCTAATCCCTTCCTTCTCCCTCAGCTTACGCCAATTAACTAGAGGCGGATACCTTAGTTTGTGTATTGTGTTGGTTCTTGTCTGTAAAGGGTGGAGTGTATGTATATAGTTTAAGTGAATTGTTTACTGTTCTGACGAAGTATATGGAGTACTGAGCTATGGTAATCCGTGGGGTCACTATTCCCCAAGTAACTAAGGTCCAATGGAATTTGTAGTGGAATCGTTTATTGTGATTCCTGAGGTATGTAGTAGATGTCTTGAAGAGGGCGGAAGTTAGTTTAGAGATTTTTGGAAGTTAGTGCTCGAATTATTAACACTGAATTTATAAAAATAAGACTGTATTTGTACAATAATTTAAACGTGAGTAATGGTAACTATTAACAAGAAATACTTAGAAATAAATAGGAGATAAATAACTAATAATTTAGAATGATTAAAATAAATGAACTAAGATGCACAACTAAGGAAATAAGTATAAATAAAAACTGTATAGGGACGCGGAACTGCTGCTCGTATCTTGAATACGTACTGAAGTATAATCATCCCCTCTTCGAATGGGGCGAAGTTTATATATTAGTGTTAGCAACACTCACACCAAGACATCTGTCCTAGTGTGCGACCTTGGTAAGTTCGGTGACCAGCGATTTAGGCCAGTGGCCAGCTTATCGGTGCTTGCTTTGATGTAAAGTATTGACCCTTAGTTTTGTTTGTTTGGCCGCGGCCTTGTCTTGAAGACAGCGGCCGGCTAGGCCACTAGTTATAAATTATTCTTTCTTTTTGTTATGTGTTGTGGAGGTTTGACATTGCTATGACCTTGCCATGTCATTACAAATTTGACCAAAATTAATTTAATTAAAGAAAAATGTTGCCAAAACTATATACAAAAATTTATTTTTTACATTGTTATAATATTTATTAATCACGTATTGTTTGGATTTATTTTATTTTGAATAAAATTTGCTTTGAATGATTTTCCAAAATTATCTTTTGCCTTAGATTTGTTAAACACTGTAAACTTCTTAATGGTTTCCTGATTTCAATAAATAATAAAAAGGCTACCATATGTTTTTGTCGGCCAATTAAGGAAAAAGAAATATCGAATTATATTTAACCTTCTATAAGTTTGTACAAACATTTCATTTCTTCTTAAAACATTGTCATTGACAAATGTAAAATAATCTATCATCTTAATAACTTACAATGTATTATTGGAGGAGGAGATCCACTAAACTGAGACTGGCGGAGATTTTGAGAAGTTAATACAAAAAAAAAAATAAAAGTACAAACTTATTTCAGCCATTAGTTAGTGTTACAACCTCCATAAATGGGTTTCTCCATCTAACGTTGAAATGTAATTATCCTAGCTTCAAGTATCTTGACTGGCTCTAGTAATATATTAATTATGCTCCGGCATTACAGTGCTCTGCCCCTTAGACTCTGTTCACTTATACACACTCATTACTCTCAATATGGCCGTGGGAGAAATATAATAATATCAAACTGGTACTTATTAGTCACTTTTTCTAAATGTAGTAGTTCAAACACTTGACTTTATATTATTGCTCTGCTTAAAGGAATGTGAGAAATTTTCTAAATAGAGAATTAATGATTCCTGAAAAACATTTAATCGGAAAACTCGTCCGAGACTTTTATGACGCAGTTAAACTGTTACAAAATAGACAAAAAATTTTCAAATTTGAAATATTTACATTGTAGTTCAGAAGATCAAACCTTAATAACACCTGACATCTAATAATGTCACTTATTCTCTAGAACTTCCCAGAATCAATTTTTTGGAGTGGGGTGGGGTGCGGAATAATTCGAAGATAGTGATAGTTTTATAGCTGTGCAGTGTTAATTAGGTGTTTTAAGGTTAAAGAATACCGATAAAAATCAATTCTGAGAAAATATAAAAAAAAAAAAACCGGAAACATAAATTCTATTTAGTCGCATATCCGGTGAATGTTGCTCTTGAAGTTCTTTAATATTATTACGTGATAGAACAAGTACAATCAATTGAAGAAGGGACATTTTTTAGAAGAAAGCCTAACCAATGCAGTCGTCCAGAATTCTGTGTAAAATCTGGTGCGAAAATTCTTTTATCGCTGTTATAACAATTATAATTTAACCACCATATAATCATTAAAATTTAACGCCAAATATCCAAAGAATATCAATCTCTCCAATCGAAAATCCTTCGCACTATCGTTAACGCTACATTTTATGTTTCAAATCTAACCATTCATACGAACTTTAGACATTCCTTTTGTAAGTAAGGTTGCCCGTACCCGGTATAACAAATTCCATCTTCTTCTTCTTCCTGTAGCACTACGGCCTTTGAAGGAGCTTGCTTCCTGTAGCAGTTGGTTCCAGACATCCCTGTCCATAACCTTCCTTCTCCTTATCCACGGCGCTCTCTCTCTCTTTCCATTCCCAGCTTTACCACCGTGACTAAATCAAGCTCCTTAAAGAGCTGCTTCAACTCAGCGTTCTTTCGGCACTGATAGACGCCGTTTTCCATTGCTGGCCCGTATATATATCTCAACACTTTCCTTTCTCAGCAGTTGAGTTTTCCCGTCAATGTCCAAGTCTCAGAACCATATATAACGATTGGCCTGAGGATGGTCTTTTATATGGCAATTTTAGCTTGCCTGGAGACATCTTATTAAGGTATGTCGATCTTAGCGCCCCCAGGCATCTATTTCCGGCTAAAATTCTACTTCTAATTTCATTGCTGACCTCATTTTTGGCCGTAAGGGTTGCTCCTAAATATTTAAATTCCCTTACCCCTTCAAAACCGTACGGCTCGACTTGAAGTTCTCGGAAATTCCTTTGTCTT
>JAAEAF010010745.1:0-39752 GCA_011037195.1 Triatoma infestans | reverse complement strand
GGCATTATGGAAATTGAAATCAAAAGATTATAGGGTCCTTCTTAACACATAACAGTGTCCTTCTTTTTGATTCTCGGATGAAGTAATTTCAACAAGCTACTGAAGGATTCGCTATCACCATTCGGAGAAAGTTGGCGTAGTCCCTTAGTTCTGTTACTAATATTTCTTTCAGCAAATTCTCATGAGTATATTTATGTCTCAGTTTATACCATTCTTTTGACAAGCGTCTTGACTTTTTTTCTTAATTCAAAGTGCCAGAGTCAACGTGAGAAACGCCTTGTCTTTATTGGAAGACATTTAAATACAAAAAAAAATCTGAAATAAATGACTATACGATGTGCACAGATGAAAAAAGTCGAGTAACTGAACTAGAAGTTTGACAAAACTTGATTGAATGTGTGCGGCTGTTGTTCGTCAAACATGGGACATTTGACAAACATATTTGACAAAATGTTTGATCGTTTACAGAAGCCTTAAAAAATGAAAGAATATAGAAATATTTTGTTTTTTAAAGTGTGAAGAAAAAAATGTCTTTATCTTATATCCAAATACCTATAAATTGAAATTATTAGAGACGTTTGACATGCAAGAGATGAGGAGTTTGTAACAGACAAATTTAAATTTAAAACGCAAATAATTGGAGAGATTCACAACAATATTATGAATGTAATTTGATAATAATTATAATAAATTATAAAAGTTTCTCCAGAATAAATCTCTATATTTTTGCGAAAAAGAGGCAAGAGTAGAATTTAAACAAATCAGCTGATTTCTAGAGACTACCTGAAAATATTATTGTAAGATTTATTTCATCTAGACTTGTCATAGAATTTGATGATTAAACGCAAGAGCAAACCAAAAATCGAAAAGCCGGATTATTCTACGAATTTTGCGTTCTTACTGCCATAACTCGCGAATGTATCTTGAGCTAGCCATGATTACTTTCAACTGAGATTATTATACGATATCAGGAGAGGCAGCTATATGTAATCATGTTTTCAGTTATTGTTTTATATTTCTGTCAAAGCACCAGCTATTCTTTATAGTAAAACAGAACTCTGACTTTTGCTGAACTCTTGAGCACTCGCTAAGTGTTTCTTATTGCAATTTTGAGAAAAACTGAAAGTCACTTGGCCAAGAGAGAAATGGAGGGAGATGATCCTCAATTTCCTACCATATGGAACGTTGATATTGGAAAAAGAAGGAGAAGGGGAAGACACCATATTTTATTATCAGTTATATTTCTGAAAGGTGCTTATGATAAAGAAATCAGAAATTATGTGTGAAAAACACACACACGCACACGTTTTCTCTTGGTGCAACTCCTTTCTTTTTAAAGGAATTTTTACTTCAGTTTGAGTTGTTCTTAGATAATTTGATGGAGAAACTCTCCACTATAATGAAATGGAAAAATTATTCTTTTGTGAGAAAGAAATGAAATATGAAGCGTGAACCAAACCTTCCGTCAAAATTACTGCTTCTGCTAAGGTTTCAAACAAAAGTCATTGTTCTTAATATAAGACATATACCTAGTTGGTTATAAGTTTTAAGAAAATGTTTCGAAACCATTGGAGAAAATTGCATAAAGCTTGAAAAAAGCATTATTTTGCAATTTCTGTTAGCCGATTTTCTTCAAACTCAACATTTTAGCAACTTATTAATTTTTCCTTACTCGAACGGGTGACCAGAGTTATATGCTCCACCCACTTTTTTTTTTAAACGGCGGGAAATTTCGAAAAAAAAGAAAACACGTATTTAATCATTTTTAGTCTAGTTTATTTTCAGTGATTGATCCATTTTTTTAAACCCCAATATCCCGAGATACAGCATCCAACTTTTTTTTTTCAAATGGAACATTATATATTTTTTTGCATGCAAGTACTATTAAAACATTGCATATTTTTATAGTACTTGAGCCTCTTAAATAAATAAAAAAAAAAATTTAAAATCGGTTAGGTTTTTCAAAAGTTATGGTAATTTAAAATATGAAAAACAAATTTCAGTTTAATGTCAAAATTACCTTATTTTTTCTTTAAAGAAGCTCTTCAAACTGGACACTAACAACGGATAGGCAAGCCAAAGCTCTGGACTCCCACGGTCTGTTTGTAGCAGCACTTAGGGGGCAAAGTCAACATCTAGGCAGGCTAGAGTTATTCGACGTTCCAGATCTTCGACTGAAGCCACGGGATTAAGGTTACTGTACACTTTATTTTTTAGATATCCCCACAAAAAATAGTCCATTGGGGTTAAGTCCGGAGGTCGAGGTGGCCATTGGATCGGACCATGAGTTCATAACCACTTTTCATGGAAATTTCTGTCCAGGTAACGTCGAGCAACTCTCGCATTATGTGCCGGGCAACCATCTTGTTGAAAATACATATCTAGCCGACGTTTTAGAGGAACATCTTCAAGCAGAACTGGCAAAATGTCTCTTAAAAAAGTTAGATACCTTTCACCAGTTAAGTTCTCTCTGTAGAAGTTTCGGCCTATTAGTTGGTTTCCTAAAACTCCACACCAAACGTTTGTAGAAAAAACAACCTGATGGCGTGTGGCGAAGGTAACTTGTGGATTTTTCTTCTGCCCATATTCTAAAGTTCCAACGATTAAGAAGGCCATTGTTGGTAAACTTTGATTCATCAGTCCATAAAATTGTGCATTTTTTGTGGGGATATCTAAAAAATAAAGTGTACAGTAACCTTAATCCCATGACTTCAGTCGAAGATATGGAACGTCGAATAACTCTAGCCTGCCTAGATGTTGACTTTGCCACCGAAGTGCTGCTACAAACAGAGCGTGGGAGTCCAGAGCTTTGGCTTGCCTATCCGTTGATGGTGCCCAGTTTGAAGAGGTTCTTTAAAGAAAAAATAAGGTGATTTTGGCATTAAACTGAAATTTGTTTTTCATATTTTAAATTACCATAACTTTTGAAAAACCTAACCGATTTTAAATTTTTTTTTTTAAATTTTTTTAGAGGCTCAATTACTATAAAAATATGCAAAAAAAAAATATAATGTTCCATTTGAAAAAAAAAAGTTGGATGCTGTATCTCGGGATATTGGGGTTTAAAAAATGGATCAATCACTGAAAATAAACTAGACTAAAAATGATTAAATACGTGTTTTCTATTTTTTCGAAATTTCCCGCCGTTTAAAAAAAAAGTGGGTGGAGCATATAACTCTGGTCACCCTATATATAAAGGAGATCATTATAATCTACTAAAATTGCGGGATTGGGGGAAACAGGAAGCTTTCGCGCTTCCCTAGAACCCCATAAACATCAGTTTTTCCCAAAAAATTTATTTGGAAAAGTTTTTAAGAAAATCGTTAAGAAAATAGCGAAGTATTGAAAAAATCCTTTCCGATTTAGTAAGATTCTTTCAATTCTGATTCAGAGCTGGTGACACCAAAGGGAATAACAAGTTCGACTTCCTAATATTTGTATACAATATACATATACAAATATGAATACATTATACAGATACAGATACATATACAGATAGATAGATACAGATACATATTTTTCGATTTTTTTTTTGTAGTCTGGTGCTTTCATTTGTATGGAGCACACTAGTCGTGCTCAAAACATACAGGGTAAAGCTAGGAGAGATGAAGTACATTTCAAAGTTATGCCCTTTATCAAAATATAGGAGATACATTAAAGAGGTAATGCTTACAAAACATATGTCAACTACTATTATCTACAAAAAAATTGTATTTTTCAAAATAAAGACATTCTCATTTATTCCAGAAACAAAATACGAATTCAGAAACTCGTACAAATACACTACTTTGGTCGTCTCTGCTATTATGATAGGATAGATGACGCACCATACGTAGGAGACGAAGGAAACATGGCTGATCGACATGAAACTTGGTAAACATTATGTCTACGAGTCCAACTTTAACGACAGCAGAAAATCTTTCATTTCGATTACAATTAATGTAGTATATATATATATATATATATATATAATTACAGCGTTATGAAAATTCAGGTATTCAGCAGATATAGCTGATGCGTATAAATGTTAGTAGAACACAGAAGAATACATAATAAAACTGAAGAATTTTGCAATACGTTCGCTTCTGATCTCTATAGTCCTGGACGCCACGAAGTGGCAAACAGGAGAAGCAAAGCCTGCGTCTTCTTTCCTACCCCCCAGTCATCTCTCCTAGCTTTACCCTATTTCTGATATGTAACCTGAATTTCGAAAATCCGATACGAATGCAATAATCTTTTTTTAGATTTTATTTAAGGGGATACGGCGATCTGATAGAACTATTGTTTTTTCAAAGCTTTCTCAAAGCACTTGCCGATCAATCGGGCAGACAATACTGCGCATAACCGGGCAGTGCACTGTGGAGGTTCCTAGATAGAGAAAATCTAAAGGCAACACTACAGAACTTGAACCCAGAACCTCTGCGTGAAAACCAAGCGTTCTACCAATGAAATAATTCCTTCCCTTAAGACTTTATCTTAGCACCAAGCGAAACTAGGCATTATACGTAGATAAAAAAGTAAGTTTTGTAAAAATTCTTTGCGGATGGTTAAAAAAAAAAGGACATTTTCATAAGAAGCGCTATTTCTTAAAAAAATAAATAAGAATTCGATAAGAGTATAGTTGGTACGACGTAGAACTTCACGCTTCCTAAGAATTCTTTTATCTCTATTCCTTCCAAAAGTTGATCGCTTCTCAACTAAAAGCAGTATACGGAGATTGTTTACAGCTAAATTGTTAAGCAACTATAAAATATAAAGAAGGATGCTGTTTTTCCTAAAAGTGATGCAGGAAACCAACAAAAAAATGAGATCTTTAAATCTCCTAAATGTTCTGATGAGAATGTTGGGCTAGAATTTAAACAAAAAAAAAATACTGTGTTGCCTCCTAAGAAAAGCGGATTTGGAAAAGTATGTTACAATAAAGTAAAGTTTGTGACCTGGTCTTTCTTTGTACTTATGTAGGTAACATGTATTCTTTAAGATTGGCTACAATGAGAGGTACTGTAAAGAGAGTGTGATACAACAAGTGAGAGGAAATACGAAGATTCTCTCAGGTGAAAAAACATGGTTTTTAGCCCTCTTCCCTTCTTTTACGTTCAACTTGGTACTAAAACTTCTATTCAGTCGGATCCTTTCATCTGTATGGAACTAGTCAGGTACATTGAAGTAAAAACTTACAGGTGAATTGAAACTGTTTTTAGGTTAAAAAATTTAATTTAAACACATTACAGTAAGAAATATTTAAAGCATTCTTTTAATAGTTCTTCGTATACGAGGCCCACAATGGAAGAGTAATTATAGGTGTGTGGATCGCTACACTGGGTTTGGTGCAGTACTGGCACTATATCTAGTATAAAGTAAATTAATATGGGCAGTAGCGTATATACGATCACTGAGCGTTGTTCTTCCAAGGTGGAATGCTCCAACGGATTCGCCATTGTTAACTGATTACATTTGAGGTTATGCTTACCATATACTCTTGAACAGCTGATGAGAAAACAAAGTACAAGAATGCCAAGCTGAAGCACAATTGAATCTATTGTATTGATTAAACAAACCGTTTTTGAGCTAAAGCGATTTGTCTCGTTACTTATTGAATGACCCTCGTATGTTTAATCGTATGATCATTGTCCTTGACTGACACTTGTTTGTAGTTAACCGTAAAGCCCGCCTAATTCCACACAACTTTTCTAATACTCAATTCTGATTCACAGATTTTTTAAAGACAACCCTACCTAGCATCTACTACCTTATCCTACGATCCTATCTATCAAACTCGCTCCTTCCAAGTTATCCAAGGTTCTTCTTCCTCTTCAATTCATCCCATCCGCGCTGGAGTTCCTCAAGGGAGCATACTTGCTTCCCTCCTCTACACAGTATATACGGCAGACGTTCCTCTCAACCCTAACACAACTGTTTATTTCTTCGCCGATGATATCCTGATGTTTATTTCCTCTCCCAAAATATGGACCCTGTAACTGCCACCCGATCCCTTCAATCCCATCTTGAAATCCTCGAACCCTGGTTTCGCAAATGGAGAATAAAGAGCAACGAGAGAAAATCCAGATACATACCATTCACTCTAAATCGCAAAATACTCCCTCCAATATACCTGAACCATTTTCCTATTCCTTCGGCAGATAAAGTGCGATATTTCGGCATGTACCTTGATAAACACCCCTTACCTGGAACCCATATACTCGACTCAAGCGACAAGAACTTAACTATCTATACCGAATGATCAAAAGACTTCTTGACAGACGAACTCTCAAAACTAACTCTCTCGAACAAAAAAACACTCTACATAGCTCTGCTCGCACCTATCTGGGCATACGGACTTGAACTATACGGATCAGCAAAGCGCTCCAATCTTCATCGTATCCAATCCTTCCAATCAAAAATCCTCCGCACAATAGTCGATGCTCCTTTTTACGTCAACCAACCACACTATCCACAGTGACCTAAAAATCCCATTTGCCCTAGATCTCGCCAAATCCCGATATATTAAATTCCATTGCAAACTTTCCCATCACTATAACCCAACCTGTCACAGACAACACTTCCTGCTAATCCTTCCCGAAGACTGAAGCGCCGATGGCCTCGCGATCACCTGATCGCTTGATAAAAAGAAAAAAGGCAACCTTCGAATTTGCTGAATCGGTGTCTATACTAACCCGACTTATGATGGCCTTCATTCGCTTCTGTCACGTAGTTATTTTTTTCTTTCTTTTATTAGTTTTGTGATTAATTTATTTTATTATTTGTTATATTATTGTCATCTCATTTACTTGTTGCGTATGATTCGCAGTTGCAAATAAAATAATTAAATTACAAAAAAAAGGGATGTTTTAAAAGGGATCTTTTTACCTTCTCTTACTCCTAGGAAGAGGTAGGATTGTAATCACGTCAGTACAAGTGCGATATGAGGTTTTATCGAAAATACAGCTTTTGAGGTCCCCTAAGTCCAAAAAAGTGTTTTTTTAGAAAAGGGTCTATATATGTGTAAGTGTGTGTGTGTGTGTGTGTGTGTGTGTGTGTGTGTGAATATTAGCTCAAAAACGAATAATCCAGTTAAGTTCATACTTGATATTCCGTATAGGTATCATCGCAGGATCCGACAGAAAGTGTCCGTCAAAATTCCTCAACCGAAAGTACTACTTTAACTGAATAGATTTTTAATTTAAATACAAATTTCTCAAAAAAATGGCTCTAACGATTTTCTTTAAATTTGTTATATTGATGATCTATGTTAAGAACTACAATTCTTATTTGAAACACTTCTCTGGGAAAATTCATTTAAAGCAGGTTTTGGGGAAGGGATAGTGTTATGTTTTCCTCAATGATGCTATTGCAATTTATTTATTACACAATTCTATCATCTAAATAATATGAATATAATTATATAAATATAAATATTTTGCTAATATTTAAAGTTTGATGAAAATCGGTTGACCGAAATTTGCGTTTTTCTAGTCTTTTTTTTCAGTTTGCTGAGATTTTCTCAAAAACGGCTTCAATAATTTTCTTTAAACATGTATATCGACTAGACATACAAAGCGCTACCAACTTTTATTTGAACCATTTCTCCGGCAAAATTCATTTAAGGTGATTTTTTTAGTGTGGGGCGGGATTTTGTTTTCCTCTAAAATGCTATTTATTATAGGATTCTATAATATTAATTAAAATTAAATAGGTTCTTAAAATTTTGAATGTTGATCCGGAAGTAAGTTTTTATCGGCATTTTTTCAGTTTTCAACGATTTTATCCATAAAAGCACCGTCTGATTTCATAATATTTGTTACGCTAAGTATAAATGCCTATACTGTTACTAAGTATAAACAGACCTATCACTTAAAGAAGTTCATTTAAAGAAGTTTGTGGGAGTGGAGAGGGAGAGTGGTATGGTTTCCTCAAAATAGTCATTCTATTAAGTTTAAATTCACCAATTGATATAAAATTGAAGACCAACAAACATTAGTACCAATTATAAATCTGGTATTTTATCCGTCGTAGCATGCATATTTCTAATATTCCTAACCGGTTTCGGATTTTCATCCATCGTCAAAGTAAAGTTATCAAGTTCATGTGAAGAGTTTACTTCAACATAAAGCTTTTGTTATAAACTCCACTAAAATTGACTTGTTGATTGTAGGTGCGGGAGGTTGTAAGGTCATGTTACTACGCACGCGTGTGTGTGTTTAATGGCTTAATGGAATTATTATAAATTATGCTTAGACATTAAAAAAAAATGGCTTGAAGAATACTTTATAATTAAATTTTAATAGTGCTATTATGTATGCTCAGTGTTTTACCAAGGCATTTTAATTAGGAAGGAGGGGATAAGAAATTTCAAGAATACACTATACAAAAAAAAAAAAAAATCTGGTGTGAAACACTCACACAACTTTCTCTTACTCCAGTTCTCAAAATGATAATTGACAAATTTTATAGTTTGTGTACCAAATTTAATGAAATTCGTCGAAAACTGAAAAAAACTGTTCAGTAAAAGCGCACTTCCGGTTTACTAATTTTCTTGAAACTCGGAATTTTGGCCATCTATTTATTTCTAATTAATTTTGTTTGGATGATAGAATTGTATAATCAACTAGGATAGCACTTTGATGAAATCACCCACCCCTCCCCTAAAAGTGCCCTTAAAAGAACTTTCCCAGAGAAATGTTTTAGATAAAAGTTGTAGATCTTTGCATGTTTAGTTTATATACGAAGTTTCAAAAAAATCGTCGGAGCCATTTTTGAGAAAATTGCGAAAAAGTGAAAAAATCATTTAGTAAAGTGGTAAAGTAAACGCACTTCCGGTTATCCGATTTTTTGAAACTCGGAATTTCAACAACATATTAATTCTAATTAACATTATTTAGATGACAGAATTGTCTAATAAACTGAAATAGCACTTTAGATGGAAAAACCTAACCCACCCTCCCCCAAAAGTGCCCTTAAATGAATTTTCCCAGAGAAATGTTTCAAATAAAAGTTGTAGCTCTTTGTATGTGTAGTTGATGTTGAAGTTTAAAGAAAATCGTCGGAGCCATTTTTGAGAAAAGCGCAAAAAAGTAAAAAATCCAACTAGTAAAGTGGTACTTCCGGTTGAGGAATTTTACAGATAACGTACAGTCAGATCCCATGGTGACCCTAAACGGAATATCAAGTTTCAACTTTCTACGATTTTTCGTTTTTGAGCTATGCTGTTCACATACATACATACACACACGACACACACACACCACACCACACACACACAGACCATTTGCTAAAAACCACTTTTTTGGACTCAGGGGACCTCAAAACGGATATTTCCGTGAAAACTCGATATCGAAAATTTGACACGATTACAATAACTTCCTCTTACTAAGGAGTAGTAAAAAAACCACTTTTTTGGACTCAGGGGACCTCAAAACGGATATTTCCGGTGAAAACTCGATATCGAAAATTTGACACGATACAATACTTCCTCTTACTAGGAGTAAGAGAAAGTAAAAAACCAGATAAAGCTTGAAGAAAGACATTGCATAGTTTAAAGAAAGTTAAAAGCTTGTAAAAATATTAAAAACTATTGAAATCCATGCAAGGTACAAGAAAATAACTTGGTAAATTGCTAAGTAAGAAGGTATGCAACCAATGTCAAAACTGAGATGATATTTTGAATAAATAATTAGAGCAATTCAAAATGTATTAGTTTTTTATTTATCATGCTTATTTTTAAATGATATTAATAAATATCTGGTATTTAATCAGTCGTAGCATCCATATTCTTTTTGTTCCCGACCGGTTTCGGAATTTCATCCATCGTCAGAGCAAATTCACTAAGTTCGTGTAGAGAGTACACATCAACGCGATGTTTCTGTTCCACTCACACTTGTTGGTTTGTAGATTGTATATATGTGCGGGAGGTTGTAAGATTATGTTACGATATGTATGTATTTAATGAAAAAATGGAATTATTATAAATTATGATTAGATATTAGAAAATAGTGTATAATAAATAGCATGTAATTATATATGGAATTATTACTATTAATATATTAATATTATAAAAATATTAATATATTATATTCATTATAATATATTAATAAATAAATAAATATATTAAATTATAAATTACATGCTATTTATTATACACTATTCTGTAATATCTAATCATAATTTACAATAATTACATTTTGTCACTAAACACGCATACATTGTAACATAATCTTATAATCTCCCGCACATATATATGCAATCAACAAACCAACAAGTGTCGAGTGAAACAGAAACATTACATTGAAGCGAACTATCTACAAGAACTTGGTGAATATGCTCTGATGATGGATGAAAATCCGAAACCTTTTGTCAGGAACAAAAGGAATATGCAAGCTATGATGGATAAAATGCCAGATGTTGTCCAGCATTCCAGGACCCATCCACATTTTCAGCGATATTAATAATATGTTGAGAGAGATGTCGTGATAATCTGTTATGTATTTTTTAAGGCATTTTTTAATAGAGGGCGAGAGGAGATTTGAAAAGTAAATTATACAAATAATCTATATTTAAACGGGATTTAACAGGCTAGAAATAAATTTACATTTAATAAAACGTGCATGTTATTTTAATTAGTCATGTCTTTTACTTACATTGCACTCCCTTTCGGAAGCAATCACACACCGTTTATAACTTCTCTTAAAATATAAAAAATTAAGTATTCGAACTAGATGATCACCCATCTTTAAATGCTTGTGTGCTACTAACAACAAGAACGCATATTGAGTCAGTACCAACTTATTGAAATTAGTCATACACAAAAATAATACTTCTCATGAATATACTTTATAAATGCTCCACTAATTATTTCTAAAATTTGAATCTATATTATTATACATTGTGGAACATTATACATATTATTGTTATTTCAAAATCATAATCACTTGTTAAAAAATATTTTATATTGATAAAGTTTTCACCGGATATACACGTTTTAAGATCCGCTGTGTCTGAAAAAGTGGTTTTAGAAAGTGGTCTGTGTGCGCGCGTGTGTTTATGGTCAGCAAACACAAAACTGGAAAATGGCAGTAAGTTCGACTTGATATACCGTTTACACTCTCTCTACCAGTGGTCCAGATATTAAGGTTTTAGTCAAAATCGGGCAACCGATAGTACCATGTGATTGAAAGAATACATTTTTTTACTTTTTTGCAATATTTCGAAACTTATTCAACAATTTTCTTTAGATTAGTTTTATCAACTGCACATATTATAAAGTGTTTCAACTTTTATTTGAAACATTTCTACGGAAAAAATTCATTTAATGAGGTCAAAAGTGAAGGGTGGGGTTATGCTTTCCTCTGAAGTACCACTTTAATACACTGTAGTAGTATTACCAAATGCGACTTTACACAATAAGTTTTTGTATTTTCTCAAAGATGGCTGTAATGATTTTCTTTAAACTTGGACCAATCACTTTTGTATGAACATTTTTCTTCCCCCCCAAAAAACAAGTTGATTTTAGAGTTTTACGCATTTTTTAGCGTTAAATTTCAATTATATGGTGTTGCTTCTATGTTATAGGCGTGCTCTTCACTTCCCTACCTGCTTGGGATAGTAGTTTGGCACTTGTTACCCCCACCATTTCTCTATTTATGTTACAAAAAAAATGAGCCAAATTTGAAGTTTAATGAATATTTATCATTTATAATATGCAGGGCGCCCCATTTAAACAGGCCACTTTTGAAATAACTCTTAAAACGAAGAAAGATATCCAAAAAAATTGAACATAACGTTTGTTAAAGTATTTGCGCTCTAGTTTATGATGGTGTTAATGTTATTTGATTTTATTGCCGTATTACACCTGAAATCGGTTACTACTGTATTGAAAACTACCAAAAAATTAAGAATAATGCCGTTAATTTCACTTCAATAGTTCAAACCGTTGCCGAGATATTCTATCATAAAGATTCAATTTTCGTCGTTTTTTCCTATTTCTTTGTTTCATAAACTAAAATTAAAAGCGGATTTTCTTATTAATTTCTAATAAATAAGAGAGTTCAAATGCTGACAACACTTAAAACCTAGTTTAGAACCATAAAGGGACTTAAAAATCAGGTAGAACATCATTAAAACAAAACAATATTCCAGTTTATTTACAGAAATCTATGAAAAAAATATTTCCTATTTATTCAAAATGACCTCCTCGACTTAACTGGCACAAGCGCAGTCGCTGCCCAACAGATGAAGTTGCTAAGCAGGTTTGGGATTAAGTCTTCTCTAAGTGCTTCTGGAGTTGTTGGTTCCCTGACATAAATTTTTTCTTTGAGATATCCCCAAAGATAAAATTCAAGAGGGGTTAAATCTGGCGATCTGGAAGGCCAGCTTACCGGTCCCTGTCTCTCGATCCATAGGCTACCGAACATCTCATTCACTTTTCTCCTCGCTAGATCTAACCCCTCTTGAATTTTTTTGGGGGGATATCTTAAAGAAAAAATTTATGTCAGGGAACCAACAACTCCAGAAGCACTTAGAGAAGACTTAATCCAAACCCGGTTAGCAACTTCATTTGTTGGGTAGCGACTGCGCTTGTGCCGGTTAAGTCGAGGAGGTCATTTTGAATAAATAGGAAATATTTTTTTAATAGGTTTTTGTAAATAAATGGAATATTGTTTTATTTTAATGATGTTTTACCTGATTTTTAAGTTCCTTATGTATTTAAAATAGGTTTTAAGTGCTGCCAGCATTTGAACTCTCTTATTTATTAGAAATTAATAAGAAAATCTGCTTTGAATTATTTTAGTTTATGAAACAAAGAAATAGGAAAAAAAAAACGAAAATTTAATCTTTATGATTGAATATCTCGGCAACGGTTTGAAATATTAAAGTGAAATTAACGGCATTTTTCTTCATTAATTTAGTAGTTTAATGCAGTAGTAAAAAGTGGGGGGAAAAAAAAATCGCAAAATTCAATCACCGATTTCAGGTGTAAGGTGGCAATAAAATCAAATAACATTAACATCATCATAAACTAGAGCGCAAATACTTTAACAAACGTTATGTTCAATTTTTTGATATCTTTCTTCGTTTAAGAGTTATTTGAAAAGTGGCCCGTTTAAATGGGACACCCTGTATATTGCAAGTTACCTTACCGATTTATGCGATGTAATAATTAAATAGCCAAATGTTTGCCATTAAAATATTATTTTGTTGTTCGAAACTGCTGGTTTATTGTTATTATTAAAAATGCCCTGGATGACAACGTTGCACCGGGCCCCGCTTTTTTTTTTTTCGGTCCGACACTGTTTGTGTGTCATGCCGTGGTCACAGCGTCAGTCTTTGTTAATAGTTTTAGATTATGTTCAATTAAAGTGAAGTGTTGCACTAAAACCTAAAATATATTGTTATATATATTTTTTTTTATATGAAATAACACCTGGTTGAAAAGTCATCAACATTTTGAAAGTCGCGTGCCACTTTAATGGATATAGTATTTAAGTAAACACCCACCCACATTAAGTTCATCCTTCTGTCTCTGAACTATAACATTTCGTATTTACCAACTACTTAAATAATAACTGACAATAAAAATGATGCGGGTATTAGAAAACAGTAAAAATTATAAAGAGTTAGGGTTCTGGTGATATTTGGTCACGTGACTTGGTTAAGTTAGTTCTATGTTTATAATAAGTATCTAAAGAGAAGGCGGATAATATACACTTGTCCAGTAAAAAACTAAATATTATTGATTACTAGTTACTGATTACATAAGAAAGATGACTGTGAGAATATAGCTGTTTATATTTGTTTAAAAAAAAAAGGGCAACGATCGATATACGTATATATTGCTAAGAATTATTTCATTTGGTTACATATTATTGCTGTTAAATTAGAACTGTGTAACACGGCGGGGTGGAAAATTGCAGAATTATGCAAATCGTTATTAGAAAACTTTCTCAAGTAGGTGTTTATTTAGTTGCATGGATATTTATGTGATTATAAAACAGCTGATCTGTTTAGTCAATTAAAATTACTAGTTTCCCAGTGATTTATGGGCCAGAATAGTTCGTAAAGATAGTTTTACTTGAAGAGTAAATAAATAGTTCATGTAAAATTATTTATAATTGTTTTGAATAATAAATTTTTAACGTATCAATTTGAAAGTGATATGTTTTTTATTTATTTTTTAAATGAAGATTGCAACTGTTTTGTCTCACATACAGTAGGTGATCGGTTAACGAACAGAATCCGTTCAAAGACGATGTTCGCTACCAGAAATGTTCGTTAATCGATGGTTTAATGTTATTGAGGCTTATGCTATACGTTCTTATACGTGCCTAAGTAGGGTAATATCCCCCTCTATATCTACATATAATGTTAGAGTAAAATGAGTACTGTTCGAATAATTTGTGACTTTAAACCGAGCTATATTAACAAGCTGTAAGAGAAAGTTGGGTGAGTGTTTCACATCAGAATTTTATATAACATTTTCATTCCAATTGCTATGTTACTTTATTTAAATTATTATTGTGAGATGCTGAATTGAAATAATAATTTAATGTAACAGAGTATTCAATATTTTTCATCTTAATGATATTACAAATTTAAGGATGCAACACTAACAATAATAGCAGCGTATTTTGGCTAGATCACTGCCATAGAATTTATACTGAATGGCGTTTGTATAAGATATAGATTTTTTGTATAATAAAGAAGTTGGTTACTAATATTACAAAACGTATTACATCTTGAATATATTTAGTGACTCTATATGATGGCGTGCTAAAGTTTGCTTTTACGTATGCTAAACCCATCAACACACTCTTGTTTTAGTAGTGGGAATCAGGGGATTCGGTATGATTTATCATATGGAGGTTGCTCTGCAGGTATAGATCAGCAACTTTATTTTGGGGTGAAGTAAAATGACATCAGAGCTATTACAAAGCTTTGGCAATAGGCGGAGCTTAACTGCCGTTCAGGTCTCATTACTAAGTTGTTATAATTGTGATCTATTGACAATCTAAACCGAGTTAGAGCACATTTTCTTGTATGTTTGCTGAGACTGGCTGCTGTCAGTGTTCGGCAAGACAGATTCCATTGAAATTTCTTGAATGGTTTCAATATTGACTTCCCTATAGACTTCACACGGCACAAGCATGCTTGAATAGCCGCAGTCTATGCTTAAACAACGTCGTGTTCGGACACGCTCACTTTAGCTAGTTTTGTTCTCGTTTAAAAAAACGAAATCGCGTTAAAGATAACGTAGTATGTGGTGTAATTTATTATAGGCAGCATCCCTCCTTGCCTTGTCATGATATTCATTTGATTTAAATCCGCCAGAGCAAAGTATCACTTTGGTAAAAATGGATAAATTCTTCAAGCATTTCTCGATGACTTTTTCGTTGATCAGTAAATTAGGAAAGATATGGCCGCGAAACGTTTTAAAGACACGGATATACTCATTGTGTTTTGAATAACAACAAACAAAACACAATGGTATACTTTACTTTTAATTCAGTTCATTTAAAAAATCTTCTACCGTCCAGTTCTGTTCCATAGACTCTTTTATGTTATAAAAACATTTCTTTATTAAGAAATGGTTCATAATTCTTTTTTAAATGAGAAGTAATCCATCTGCGTTAATTCATTTGGAATTTTATTATATATATTCTCGCGGACATAATGTTTGGAATCACTGCAGATTTTGTCAGTCTTTTTGAAGGTAAGTTTATATCGATATTGTTTACGTATGGTTATATAACAGTGCCTCTGTTGCCTCTCACATCCTTATTTGGATCATTTTTTTCTTGCAGAGTGAGCTTGTAGACATACAGTGATAGTAATGTCAGAATGTTTAATGCCGGAAATAATGGCCTACAGCTATCTCGAGTTTTTTTGAACATTATAATTTTCACTGCTCGAGGCGTTAGCTGAAACCTCCCCACAGCTCAACATCATAAACCATTCTGGAGTGAAATAATCCGAAATGGGCTAGTCTCTTTACTTCTGGTAGAACTTCTTCTCTCAGCTTCCTCAGAAGGAAAGTTATCTGAGATAGCTGATTGCTCAGTTGCTGTACATGTTCTTTCCAAGATAGAGTGCCGTCTAGTAATATACCAAGAAATGATACTGTACCCTTCTCTAAATCCTTATTCAAGCTAAAAATTTTATTCTTAGCCTTCTCTTGATTTAGCAATAACATATTATTATTTAACCATTTTTTTGAGACAAGATACCTTTCTATCTGCTTCTTTCACAGCCTCTTCAGTATTCCTTCCTTTGGCAACTAGTATTGTGTCATCAGCGTACAATAATATGCATTTTCCTGGAAATAAGACACAAATGCCGTCCAAAATTATATAGAAAATACAAAATGAAGAAATTTAATAATTACAAAATAATATGATTTTATATTTTTTTAAAAATTTATAATGTAACAGCATCAGTCAACTGTTATTTTGAAAATAATATACACTGACCTTGGTGTATTCTGTGGCTAACCAAATCGTTTGTGGTTCTTTACTAACTGTTTATCTATTGAATCCTTAGTGGTTTTAGTAATAATAATATTAAAGAAAAAAGCCGTTTTGATTAAGTTTAATTTTACTTATCTTTCTTTCAATTCTGATCACAGATTCATTCACACATACATACATACACACGCAGACACATCGATATAAAACTAATGTCATGTTACAACCCACTCATCTTACTCCTACCTTCTTGATATGTATACACATTTTAATTTATGATCCTAACATAAATTGCCTTATTAAATAGGGATAAATAGAAGTTTTAAAAGTAGGTCGGTATCTTTCATGTGTAAATAATATTGATAAAGATACTTTTTGTTTTTATTATTTTATAATTGATTAATCCCGGATTTGTTGTATAATTGTTATAATATTTAAATATTAATTTTATTCAATGTGAATTTTATTTTTTAATTTTTATTTTATAGTGAAAAAAATATTTTAAGTTTTATATTTAATTAATTTCAATTGGATTCATAGACATCATAGTTGATTATACGAATTTATTTATTTATTTTTTTGTTTTGTTATTTTTAAATTCGTTTTTATCGTCTTGGAGATTTATCTTTCTATCTTTTTTTTCATTTCTGTTTTCAATTATTACGTATTTGATAATTGTTTAAAACCGTCCAGCATTGCGATCCGTGAGAAGCGAACCAAAATAATATATGAAATAGATAGAGGGAAGTGAATAGCTAAGTGATTAGCGTACTGGACTTCCAGCGGAGAACACGGGTTCGAGTCCAGCTGTGCTGCCCTTAGATTTTTCTCCTCCGACAAACGTCTACAGTTCACTGTCCGGTGAAAACGGATATTTCCGGTGAAAACTCGTTATCGAAAATTTGACACGATTACAATACTTCCCCTTACAGGAAGGAGTATGAGAAAGTAAAAATTACATAGCTTTGATTTATTTCAAATAGCAATTCTTAGATATAGTTAATTGGTGTTGAATCTGTGAAGTAGCCTGCTGGTTACAGCTACAATAACTGAATCAGCAACATCAGATTTCAACGTTCCCAAAAACCCTAAACCTAATTGAAACCAAACTAATTGAAGAGGCATTACGACGAGATTCATTAAGTAAAAAGATGTTTTCCCCATACTAGACATGATTTTTAAATAGCCCTGAATGAACGATTTAAGAAAAGTGAAGCTTCTTCCATGACCACCATTCTGGCTCTAATAAGGATGCTCACCAATTTAGTAGCGGTTATAACAAAATTGTCATAAGTTTTTTATAAAAGAATGGCTTTCTGGTGGTAGTGCCGCCTTCTTTTTACCAACATGGCATTATGAAAGGAAAGTTACTCAAGTAACTAGGTCATCGCTATATCGATCGGCATATTGGCCACAGATGGGCCTCTTTGTTTACCATAGTCACTATAACCTCTCTAAGATTGGTATCAGAGTTATCTCCGATTTCAAATTCGTACCAGTGATTGACGGAACATAGAAATCTTTTATAAAAGTTTACTGAAGTTCCCACGCACAAAAGGAGTAGCCTTAGCTCGGAGAAGCAAAGAGGGAGCTTAAGGCAAGCTTAGTTCTGCAAATAATATTGACCTCCTGTAGCAGAAACTATTACTTTTTCGAAAATTTACTGGACAAGAAAAAAAAAACAATCTTTGTGTGAGGGCTCGCTGGCGAGGGCCCATTTGAAAATTATTATTGATTTATTTATTGCTTTTTGGAATACACAAAATTATTAAAAATATATAAAATATGTAGCTTGCTAAGGGCTCCTGGTCGCGGAGGAAAGGCCTTTCGAAAATAATTAAAATATGAATCCGCATTTTTTTTCTTACTCGGCTCTACAGCCGGTCTTCTCTGTTCAATGCGGCAGCTTACCATTTAGCATACTCCTGGAGTCCTCACTAACACATCAACTACCGCAACTTAAGGAGTCCTACCCTTCTTTTACGCTATACATTTCCTTCCATTACCCTTCTGGGTACTTCGTTCTCTGCCATTCTGACTTCAATGTTGTCTGTAACGAGAGAATACAGTCCGGAGGCCGCACTGCGCTGAGAAGGCTCCGGTCGCCAATGACCATAGATATTAACGCGTCTTAAATAAAAAAAAAAAAAAAATAGATATGTAAACTTTGCTATCATATGATATTTTTATTGTGAAGAAATTAGGTAACTATATATAACTCCAGGTCTTTTGTTCTTCTCTCCTGATTCTTTAATTTTAACGTCTATGCTATTTCACGGTTGACCATAATTGACTTTCATTACTTTCTGTTTAGAAAGTTATCTAACCTAATAAAAGCCATTGTTTAATAAAATAATCTAGACTTTTAATATGATTTCCTAGCTAATTTGATCCATTTTTATCCATAATTTCTCTTAATATAAAAACTTTTTCTAGTAAGACAAATAACTTTAGGAAAAGAAATTGCTTTTTACAAATAATCTTTTTAAATATTTTTGAAATTCGTCTTCAGATCAACATAAGATTTCCGTAAAACTATATCCTATAGGGGCAGTGGTGCTGGGTTCAAGTCCCTAGGAGTGTCTACGCTGTTCGCACTGAATATTGCTATAGCTTCGGGGCTTGGCCTTCTCCCTACAGGCGATTAAAAAAAACAAAACAAAAACAAAATCTGCAAAAATTGGTCCACATGATGATGATTCTCACACTCTTCATTTTCGAATTCGTTTAACGAAGAATAAATAAAGGAGCTTGGTTAATAAGAATATTTTATTGATAATATAAACTATTGAATATATCTTCAATTACTTGCAACTTAACAGGTTGTTTAACAGAATTGGGCGGTTTAAAAAAAAAAAAAAAAATTGATAATAATCTAAAAACTATGTTTTTCTATTATTTATTAATCATCTAAATTTCCAAAAAATTTGCTGCCCCCCCCAAAAAAATATAGACGGTCTAATTTATTCTTATAAATAATACCTACTTATATTTTTATGAGGGCGCTTTTTACAAAAGCCGATATAATACATTTCATTAATAAACAATTTTTTTGCATGATTCTCATTAGTTAAAGGCATGGAAAACACGAAAAATCTTTATATTTAACATAGGTAGAGTTATTAAACACGGTTCTAGGGGTATAGCCTAGAACTAGATATAGCCAGTTGTTTATAATTCTTACTTCAAAAAATATATTTTTTAACTTAAATACATTTACTTTTTACACTAAAACAAGGATTCTTCCCAAGTATAATTCATTAAAAAAAAAAAAAAGAAGCTAAATCAAGAAGTATTTCCATTTATATCAGTAATATATATCAGTATAATAATCTCTGTTTATATTGGTATAATTATAAAAATTTAAATTATTAACAATAAATAATAAAAATAATTAGAAATAAAATGGAATCTTTTAAAAGGTATCTATCATCCTTTTTACCCTTTTGACAAAAGTAAGAAACTAAAATAAAGTAAACCTTTTAGTAAAATCATGAAAAATCAAAGCGAAATGTGATTTGATATTTAATTGACAAATAATAAAACTTAACTGAAACTTCATTCAAGTTTCTTCACAAAAGTAGGGACTTTTAATCTTCTTCTTCACACACTAGTTATTTATTGAACACAACAGAATTCAAGACTAAACTGTTGTATTGTGTTAACAGATGAAAGGATAGACAAAATATTATACAATACTATGGGACATTACATTTTGTGTTGCATAAGAGATTGTATGATCATTTAGACTTTAAGACCATCAAACTTAAACAAAAGTACTCATGAAGTCTTTCTTGCACTATATACATAACTAAATTAAAGTTCATTACAAACAAGTTGTTCAACATAAAAAGCTTTATGCAGTTGAATATTTTATAAAAAAAATTAATTATCATATTTTTATTTTAATGATTGCAAAGATACTTCTTTTGTTTTTTCATGTAATACAAACTTTAAATTTCTTTATTAATATAGCGTGATATATTAAAAAAAAAAACGCATAATTAATGAGTAACATTTTGCAATGGTAATATAATTATTAAAAGAGTCTAATAATGCTGAGTTTTACATTCTTACAGCCAACCATTTATCAATAGGATAGATGAATATTGTATTATCTGAATTATAATCAGTTATGTACCTATAATCGTTCATAAATTTAAACTATTGCAACTACAATTGATGCAATAAGATTTTAAACTATTTTTACCACAAATATGAACTATTGAATTATTTTTCTTTATGACATTAGAAATCCTGTATAATTAGGTAAAACAAATTATATATTTTTTTATTTTATATTTATATATAATATCACTAATATTGTGTTAATTAATTAATAATTATTCTGAAGAATAAAAATATACTGAATTTTCTTGTTTAAAAGTTTCATTTTCTATTGATTCTCTATGTTTTTCATCATCAAGTTCCAAAATTTGACAATTAATATTATTTTTTTTAACTTCTATTTGTGATTGAAAATTTTCAACAGGACTTGATTGGCTGCTTGCATTGTCCAATGTGCCTACAAAAAAAAAGAAAAAAAAGAAAGAAGAAAGAAGTAATATACTTATTAATAGGGGCGGTTGTTGGTGTAGTGGTTATGAGCATGGACTTGTAAGTGGGAGGACCCCAGTTCGAGTCCCGCGTAACTGCTAAATTTTATATTTGTTTAAAAAATGTTATTAGTAAAGTAGGTGCTTCCAACCCCGTCCACGACACCTAATTTGGTAGTTAGACGTTAAGCCCGTCTGAAGAAATAGGCATTACTTTATTTTCCTTACTTTTACATACATTATACACTACATTGAAGTGTTATCATAATATAATAAATGTCACAATACTTAAGTCAAATGTATTAAACAACTGATGGAAGCTTATTAATGAAAATTTACTGCAGATTTAATAAATAGCAGTAATTCAGTGATTATGTATTATAGAAAATACAAAATTATAGAAAATTATATGGTATCAAATGGTTCCTTAGTATTGTTTATATATCCCTATTTTATTTTTGTTTTAAGTGCCCAATAATATTTTTGATTTTTTGTTGTTCTCCTCTTCCCACAATATTATATATAAGTAATAAACAAATTAAATAATTTAACAAATAATCAACTTATATTTAAAATAAGTTGATATTTAAAATTCCTTCAAAGGGATTGTGGTTAAATGATAATTGTAACAACAGTTCTCCGCCCGGCCACCAGGTTTGCACCAAGTGGACCGTTCACTAGGGAGGCACACCCCCACTACACTAGGACTCTCCTACTCCACTACAGAGGGGAGAACTTTCACCGGCTAGACCCGCCTACTGGACACCATCCCTACCACCTCAGAATCGTATATAAGGGGCCATCCACGACCAGAATAATCAGGGAGAGAGAAGTACTCAGCGATTAGAACCTTTTCTAATAGTTTTGGCGCTAGCTAGGCAGGCCCTTAACTGACTTCTCAGAGCATCTGCGCTAGGCAAGAGAGCCAGGCCGTTTGTTCATACAACGATCACCGATATAACATTTGCGCTAGGCAGGAGAGCCAGGCCATTCGTTACCCAACGTATTATTAGTCTTTGTCAAGACTAGATAAGTAGTGTGCGCTAGGCAAGAGGGCCAGGCCACTCTACTCGACGAGCGACGATTGACAATCTGTGTCACTCCCTGAGCGAACAGATTGGTCATAGCAACCATTTACTGTATATATGCTTTTCAGAATATATGTAACATTTTACTAAGTGTGCTTTGACATTTACTGGGTGTATTTTATTTGCAGATCACGAATCCTAGTTCACCACAAACCCGTGATATTTATTCTGTAGGAACGGATCTTATTATCCTTACTAATAAATCCTAACTGCAAGAAAATCTATTACATATAATAGCACCCCACCAGGGGAGTTGTTATAAAAGAAATGGCGCCCAAACGTGCAGCACGAGCTCTAGAACGACCATCGACGGAGCGACAGCCCAGCCCCGAATTAGGAGACATAAGCATGCAGCTCACCCCAGAGATGTTGCAGCAGCTGATACGAGGCATCAATCAAGACAGGCAGCCCCAGCAGTCTGGCCTAATGATTGGGTGTACCGCACGCTACGGAGGAAAACCAGGAGAGGACCTGGATGTCTTCATCTCCGCAGCAGAGACGTACAAGGAAGCAGCACGAGTGAGTGACAACCACGCATTAGCCGCAATGCCCATGTTACTCACAGACGTTGCAGGAACTTGGTGGCTCGGAGAAAAGGAAACCACCACAACATGGCCTGACGCCATACAGCAGCTGAGGCGAACTTTTGGACCTAGGAAGTCCAACGATCAGCTGTACCGAGAGTTTTTCAACACGCCGCAGGACAACAAGATCAGCACGGACCAGTTTGTCTGCAGCAAGCGAGCAATACTTGCTCAAATCACCCCGGCTCTGGACATCCATGTTCAGCTGGACATGACCTATGCGGTACTCCATCCCAGGTTAAGGACCCGCATCAGGAGGGAAACTGTCGATACCTTCTGGGCACTCGTGCAAGAGGCCAGACGTATCGAGCAGTATGAGGACCCAGCACCAGCAGCAAAGAAGCCAAACGAGAGGACAGGTGGCACTACCAGGTGTGACTACTGTGGCATCAGAGGCCACTATCAGAAGGACTGCAGGAAGGCAAAGGCAGCCCACCCGCACAAGCAGCAGCCTACAGCACAGGCGGCTTACAGTTGTTTTGGTTGCAACAGACCGGGAGTATACAGGAAGAACTGCCCGGACTGCAACCAAACGAAGACGCAGCAAGAAGGAACAGGCTCTTTCTGTGCTGCTCACATACAGATCCGCACCCGGCAGAGGTCAGCACTCAGCTTTGCCGTATGGAACCTAGAGGGCACTGGCTTTGTGGACACAGGAGCCAAGACCAGTATAGGCAGCCACCAGCTGCAGACCCTGCTAGAAGAACGAGGACATCCCCTCACCCTGACAACTGCTACAGTGACGCTAGCAGACGGAGAAGAAACAACGCAGCAGGTTGCACAGACGCAACTGCCAGTCAAACTGAAGGGAAGGACGATCCCGACCAGTTTCACATTCTTCCCGGGAGCCCGGAACACCCAGACGCTGCTCGGAATAGACTTCATTGAAGACGCTGGACTTATATTGGATTTTGGAAAACACAGGTGGAGGTTTCATGACAACCCCACACCTTATCCATTCACCAGAAAGGACAAGCCAGCACCACCACAGTTACAGATGGACACTGTGACTATGACACCGCAGCCAAAACTACTCAGCCCACTGCCGCTGACTCCAGTGAAAGGAGACACACGAGTTCATAGAGAAACTCAGAACACGGTTGTGAAGGTACCACAACCCACATCAGGAAGGATCAGCCCACCGCCGCTGACTCCAGGAACAGAAGACACACGAGTTTATGGAACAACTCAGGAAGCAATTGTGCAGACGCCACAATTCAGGACAACAATGGTCAGCCCGCTACCACCCACACCAGCAAGAACGCTAGTAGAGATGGAAGCTACCGAAGAGGCTATACTCGGAGGCTATGGACCCTCACCACCGGTACAACAGGACACCACCAGGGGTAGTTGGATAATACACCGTTGCGCTCCCCAGGCATAGCCATCTAGACTTCCACAGGGTATGGACAGATGACACCCTATGGCCATCGGAGGAGCAACTACAGCTTTTCACCATAGACGTGGGGCTTAGAAGAAACGAAGGCACCCGGCTCACCCGAGCACAACAGGAGCAGGCTAATGAGATACTTGCTGCCCACGAGGACTTGTTTGGAGTTCCTACAGAGACTACGCCACACGCAGAACATAGAATAGACACCGGAGAGGCATCGCCTGTAGCAGCACCGCCATACCGGCTATCACCTAGCAGACGTCACATCTTGGAACAGGAGATTTCCCAGATGCTGGACGGACGGATCATCGAGGCCTGCGACAGTGAATGGACCTCACCTGTCGTCATGGTGCCCAAGAAGGACAACACGTACAGGCTATGCATTGACTACAGGAAGTTGAATGCAGTCACTAAAGCAGATCATTATCCACTGCCACGGATAGATGACATCTTGCACACTGCTAAAGGGACGCAGTATATGAGCACGCTAGACCTCAGAGCAGGGTACTGGCAGATCAAGGTGAAACTAGAGGATCGAGATAAAACCTGTTTCATCACACCTTTTGGAACCTACCGGTTTAACAGAATGCCATTCGGCTTACGCAACGCACCAGCCACCTTTCAGAGACTTATGGACAAGTTTCGAACTGGACTCAGCCACATCACACTGCTAGTCTACCTAGACGACCTAATAGTGCTCTCACCAGGCTACGAGGAGCATCTATCAGACCTACAAGAGGTATTTCAGCATCTAGAGAAGTACAAGCTGAAGGCCAACCGGCCCAAATGCCACTTCTGCTGCGAACGAATCAAGTACCTAGGCCACGTGATTACGCCTAGAGGATTCACCCCCGATCCAGAGAAGATCGAAGCTATACTCAAGAGACCCGCACCGAGGAACGTAAAGGAACTTAAGAGTTTCCTTCAGACCTGCTCGTGGTACCGACGATTCATCCCAGACTTTGCCAAGATCGCTCGACCGATGACCTTGCTCACCAGGAAAGCCGCCACATGGACATGGACCACCGACCAAGCAGATGGATTTGACCAGCTAAAGAAACTACTGACGTCAGCACCCATCCTCCAGCCTGCCGATGAGACTCGCCCCTTCACTATCAAAACCGACGCTAGTGCTTATGCTATTGGAGCAGTCTTAGTCCAGGGGGAGAAAGAAGAAGAACATCCCGTGGAGTACGCCAGCCGCCTGCTTACAGCGCCTGAGAGAAACTACACGACGACCGAACGAGAAGCACTCGCCTTAGTATGGGCAGTCTTCAAGTTCAGAGGATATATCGAGGCCAGCCCCACGTTGATAGTCACAGACCACCAACCACTACAGTGGCTGATGACCCTGAAATCACCTACAGGCCGACTCGCCCGTTGGGCCCTGCAATTACAACCCTACGTATTTCAGATCAAATACACACCCGGAAGGAGCAACGCAGTGGCCGACACGTTATCAAGGCCCCCTGAAGAAGAGAATTACGCAGTCTGTACCCTCACTATAGACATGCCGAGGAGAAGCGCTACGGAGATCCGGGAAGAACAGTCCAAGGATCCCGAGCTGAAGAAAATACTAGACGCCTTCACCGATCCAGAGCAAGATGGTGAAGCAGCTAGATGGTCCGCCAGAGGTTATCTAATATCGAATGGTTGCCTTTACAGATACGCCACCGACGAGGAGGTGGACAACGCACAGCTAGCTGTTCCAGTACACGAACGAGTAGCTATACTAAAGGAGTACCACGATGCGCCCACAGCAGGACATAACGGTATTCACAAGACCTACCAGAGGATAATTCAGCATTATTACTGGCCAGGAATGCGACACAGCATTGAAGAGTATATACGAGCTTGCACGACATGCCAGAGGTACAAGGCATCCAACTTGAAGCCCGCAGGACTACTCAGGACCCCACCAATGAACCAGCGATTCGAAGTCATCGCCGTAGACTTATTCGGTCCCTTACCCGAATCAGTCGAAAGGTACAAGTGGATATTAGTCATCGAGGACACGGCATCCCGATGGATAGAGCTTTTTCCCTTACAAGAAGCTACGGCACAGCGCTGCGGAGAACTACTACTAAACGAGTTCTTCTTACGATACGGAATACCAAGGAAGATGATCAGCGACAATGGAACGCAGTTCATCAGTCACGTGATGCAGTACATCACCTTCTGTTTAGGCATTACACAAGCCTTTACACCAGTCTACCACCCGGCAGCGAACCCCGTGGAGAGACGAAACCGAGAACTGAAGACGCAGTTAGCTATCCTCGTAGGAGAAGACCACAGCGATTGGCCAAGGAGACTGCCCGCTATCAGATTCGCTCTCAACACCGCTGAATGCCAGGCTACCAAGATGACGCCTGCATACTTAACGTTTGGAAGAGAATTACGGACCCCCGCAGAGATCCAACATGACTTAAGAGAAGTCATCTCTTCAGAGAATTTCATCGCCGAAATCACGCCAGCCCTCTCGCGCATGGCAGACACCTACTATAGAGCCCGAGACAACCATGAAACGGCTCAGGACCGGCAGAAGAAATACGCAGACCAACGAGCACGTCCCGGACCCCAGTACGCGCCCGGAGACCGCGTGTGGATCACTACCCACACACAGAGCAGTAAGACGAAAGGACGAACAGCCAAGTTCGCTCCACGAAGGGACGGACCCTACGTCATTCTACACGCACAGGGACCCGTCAGCTATGAAGTAGCAGCCGAAGACAACCCGACGATACCACTGGGCAAATACCACGTGTCAAGCCTGACGCCCTGCACCGCAGACGCCCAGGAGAAGCCAATCCGAAGGTTAAGGAAGAGAGGCCGACCACGCCATTGATGTGAGCTCAGCCATTGCAAGCAACACCTGAGCTCAAGGGGGAGGATGTAACAACAGTTCTCCGCCCGGCCACCAGGTTTGCACCAAGTGGACCTTTCACTAGGGAGGCACACCCCCACTACACTAGGACTCTCCTACTCCACTACAGAGGGGAGAACTTTCACCGGCTAGACCCGCCTACTGGACACCATCCCTACCACCTCAGAATCGTATATAAGGGGCCATCCACGACCAGAATGATCAGGGAGAGAGAGAAGTACTCAGCGATTAGAAACTCTTCTAATAGTTTTGGCGCTAGCTAGGCAGGCCCTTAACTAACTTCTCAGAGCATCTGCGCTAGGCAAGAGAGCCAGGCCGTTTACTCATCCAGCGATCACCGTTTCAAGACATCTGCGCTAGGCAGGAGAGCCAGGCCGTTTGTTCGTACAACGATCACCGATAAGTAGTGTGCGCTAGGCAAGAGGGCCAGGCCACTCTACTCGACGAGCGACGATTGACAATCTGTGTCACTCCCTGAGCGAACAGATTGGTCATAGCAACCAGTTACTGTATATATGCTTTTCAGAATATATGTAACATTTTACTAAGTGTGCTTTGACATTTACTGGCTGTATTTTATTTGCAGATCACGAATCCTAGTTCACCACAAACCCGTGATATTTATTCTGTAGGAACGGATCTTATTATCCTTACTAATAAATCCTAACTGCAAGAAAATCTATTACATATAATAGCACCCCACCAGGGGAGTTGTTATATAATTGTAATTCTATTCTGTAGGCTTACTACCAGAAATAAACCTCGGCAATGCAACTTAAAAGGAAGCTCGACATAACACATTGGTTGTTTGGCGTTAATATTGAAAGAGTGAATTCCTTTATCTACTTAGGCACCATCGTTATGAAAGATAACAAGAATCCTAGACAAATCGATGATTTTTCAGGATCGGTCTACATATAAAAAACAAACTTGTGTCCTGGAATACGAAGATAAACCTCTATAAGACGCTCATTCGGCCCATTTTCACATACGGTGCGGTGCAGAGGCCTGGATAATAACGAAAGCTGATGAAAAACTCCTATTAAATGTAAGGAATACTTTCCGCGAATATATGGACCAATAAGAGAGTGGCAAACCTGGAGAAGGCGCTCTAATGCAAAGATATCGTATCTATTCCAGACTCCGGAATCGTTAAAGGTTGCGTCACGTTGGGCGGGCCGTGAAGTCAGAATAGCAGAGAATGAAGTACCCAGGAGGGTATTGGAAGGAAATGTATAGAGTAAAAGAAGGGTAGGACTCCTTAAGTTGCGGCAGGTTGATGTGGTTAGTGAGGACTCCAAGAGTACGCTAAATGGCCGGAATTGGAAAGCTGCCGCATTGAACAGAGAAGACTGGCTGAAGAGGCGAGAAAGAAGAACAATGCGGATTCATATTTTAATTATTTTCGAAAGGCCTTTCCTCCGCGACCAGGAGCCCTTAGCAAGCTACATATTTTATATATTTTTAATAATTTTATGTATTCCAAAAAGCAATAAATCAATCAATATTAATTTTCAAATGTGCATAGAGATGCATACACACGCTTTTTCCTGCCAATTGTACCTTACGACCAAAGAAATACAACTCTATTGGTGGAGGACAGTTCGAGCAAGGTCTGTAATTAATGAGGAGTAAAATTTATCATAAAATAGTACTTTTCTTCTTATGCAATCAAAAAACCGTTATATCATTTTGAAATTTCTTATAGGAATCATGTTTTCATTCATAAGTTGTAAATATCGCTCAAACAAAAAACCGTTCAAGTAAATTTTTTCTTACAAAAAATAGAGGAATCTATTTCTTAAATAAAAACCACTCCTCCCCATTTGAAAAAATGAAGTTGGTTGCCTGTATCTCGCTTCTCGAAGCACCAAAACAAATTGGCAAATTAAATTTGGATTTCTAACAAAAAACTACGGGGACACATATTTTTTTAGTTTTTTTCTAGCTATCTTAGTTTCCGAGAACAAGTCGATGTCCGTATAGCTTGGGACACCTTGTATACAATTGATAAAATTGTGTAATAAACTGAAATAGCACTTTAGTTGCTAAAAATCACAATTTTGAAAACTGGAATAAAAGAAAGTTGTGTGAGTATATCACAACAGATTTTTTTTTACTGCTTATTTGGGCGAGATACAAGAGACAAGAATCAAATCTAAGCTTTCAGATTGTATCACTATTCTTCGCAACAGTACAATAGAAAGTCGCTTAAGTAATTATTTATAGCACTTATTTCAAAAGATCTTTATTTAGCTAAAAAATTGCCAAAAATAGTTATTAATAAATTAAATTACGTTTTCATTTTCTAAAATATTATCGTTGTTAAATTATTCTATATTCTTTTAACTCAAGCATTACTAAAAAATAATAAATTTTAAAATCTGCATTATTAATTTCTTTCAATCAATAATTTCAAGCAAATGGAAAAGTTTTCGCCATCAGTTTTTTTTTTTTTTGATGATCTAATTAATTCTAAATAAAAATTACCTCCTAGAAGCATTTCTTGTAACAAACAGTCAATTTTAGCAACACCAAATATTTTGGCAAATTGTATTTGCTCTATCATTTGCCAGGTGATTGATTGTAATGCCGGAATTGTGAGTAATAAATCACCGAATCTTCCTTTAGAATCAGATTGCCTTTCATTTATATAATTTTGTAAATTTATATGGATTTCTTGTCTCAAACATTTAATTTTTAATGGATCTCTTAAACCTCTAGCATCTGAAAAAATAGCAATTATTAACAATGTTTATTTTTATTGGTTATTATTGGTATTTTTGTAAATTTATAGAAATCTTCATGTTTCTCTAACTTTTAACAGCATAAATCAAAATTGACTAACCACTAGCTTTATTCTGGGTGAATAAAAAAACAAAAGAGCATTAATAAATATTAATAATAAGAAATAAACAAATAAATGAATATTAATTATCAATTATTGCACTAATATCAGAGAAGACTATCTATCCAGCGTATTAAAAGTTTCTATTTTTTATTGTTTAAAATTTAATTTCAGGACAGCCAATTATTTTTCTTATTACAAATACTTATCTTATGTAAAATAAAAACACTAAAATTTTTTAAAAGTGAGTTATTTGAATATGTGGATGGGTCTGCAATGCTGGATAACACCTGGCATTTTATCCGTCGTAACATGCATATTCATTTTGTTCCTGATCGGTTTCGGATTTTCATCCATCTTCTGACCAAATTCACCAAGTTCATGTAGAGAGTTCATTTCAACGTAATGTTTCTGTTACATTCACACTTGTTGGTTTGTTGGTTGTTTATATGCGAGGAGGTTATAAGGTTCTTATATAAGGAATGTATTAGTATATTATATAACGTATATGTATGTATAAGGAACCTTACAACTTCAACCAACAAACCAAGAAGTGGAGTTCAACACGAACTTGGTGAATAGCTCTGACGATGGATGAAAATCCGAAACCGGTCAGGAACAAAATGTCTATGCATGCTACGACGGATAAAATACCAGACCGAGTTATTTATTTGAAATTTTTTTCAAGTATTTGATGTGATGAGTAAAAACAATATTTTTAGTAGAGTTAGATTTAGATTGTAAGCTCGGGTGGGCAATATCACAGTACCGCAGCCACCAGATCTTTTTAGGTTACTATCTCCTAAGGTCACAAGGTTCCAAAATTTTCGTATCGCAATTTAGCTATTGCCACGCAATAGATTCCCAATTTTTTGAAATACTATTTGAATAGCAGGTAGTAGGCCGTCTCCTCCTCCACCTGGCACAGTTTGCTCACACATTCCTTGTGCAAATTATTCTGGAATCTGCCGTGACTTTTAATAACCCCGTAACCAGAGTGATCTCGTTCCTGCTCCAGTTAAAGGACTCTTTGGTCCTGATTTTTCACTGTTTAGGCATCATCCTTTTACCGTGCCTTGCCCCTAGGCTTGCTTCCCAAGTTCTCTTCGGAGCCATATTTTTAGTGGAATCATACTTTTAAATATTAGTGCAACGTTTTGAAACCGATTGGAGGAAACAAAATTAATCTTATATCTAGTATTTGTGTTTTTTAATGCTCAAAAAATCGAACATTTAAAGATATAGAGCTTTTTACGATCTCGTTAAGTTATCACATTTGCTGACGCTAGAATTGGCAATTCGAAAATTATAAATGTGTATGCGAATCGAGAGAAGAAAGTATAAAAGTGCCATTTTTCTCACCAACCATATAAATTGCAATTTAAATGAATTCATTATAAGATTTTGTGGCGCTCAATGACTATTTCATAATGCAAGATTTTCTGAATTCCGCGTCGAGCTTAAGGTTTCAAATCTCCAATTCGGAAATTATTTTCAAGGCTCGCCTAAATTATTCAAAAGAATGGGCAAGAAAAAATGCCATATTAAACTGATAGTCCTTATTTTAAAAGTTGAAGCTTTATGATACTTCATATATAGTTGATGTGTCAAACAATACATTCATTATTATCTTAATCGATCAGTACTTACTTGATTTTAAATAATCTGTAAACATTTTCACATTCACTTAACCTAAAAAAAAAAACTTGAATTCATACTTGGATCAAAGAAGATAATCGCTTTAAGACAAGCGAATTCTATATCATCAATTTGAACTTCATTTAATGGTGTGACTAGTTCATCCATGATTCTTGTACCAACTCTACAGATATCAGGTGCCGGTGTTATACCTGCGCTTTCTGGAAACATAAATTATAATTCTCTTAATTAATCTACTGAAAAATAACATTCAAAAAGTAATTTACAATAAACATTTCTGTTGATATGGTTTTAAGAGGTTGTAGGACCATTGGAGATTCAGGAGGCGTTAAGGGTTTCTAAAGACGGTTTCAACTTGGATAGGCAAGCTTTCCGCTTTAGGTCCCACCTTAAGCAGTCTCTAGCTCCGATCGAGAGCTGGGCGAAATGGGTATAAGAGCCGGAAATCTGAGAGCTTTCAGAAGTCGCCAGATAAACTTGGCAGAGTTAAGAAGTTGCAAAACCAACACTTGAAGAAGCCCGGACAACTTACCAGGAAGCAAACATTCTGTCAAACATTCAAGAGTTTACTATGATTCTTAATACAACTCTCAAAGAATTATTCAAAAATCTAATTGTAACAAGTAATTGTCTATCTCAACTCATTCTCAGCCAAAGACACTTTTTACAGGCCAGAGAATATTCACCAAATAGCCACACTAGTTTTTCGACTATTAGAACAAGCGAAGGTTCTAACAAACTCATCGCTCTTTAGGGCTTACATCCGCCAACGCTTCCAATCTATATCGCTCTTAGCTCGATTAATCTATCCTCTATATACTTTGCTTTCCTCACAAAGTATGCAAATATAAATTTTTGTAAAGTACAGAATTGAGTTATGTATTTTCATTTATATTCCCAACAGTAGCAAATCCTTCTATCAATATATTCAAGGGATTTCCCCAAGTTTGAGGATTTCCTCACTATATATTTTATTTTTCCAGGAGGCCTCAGTTCTGAGAATTATTGTCCACTAAACCATAGCATGCCATATCTTCATTGATTTATTGACCTCAAAGCAAGTTTCCCCCTTACCTTTCGGTTCACACTCCAAAATATGTTGGGGCAAACTTTCTGGAGCCATTTTTTTAACATGGGCAAACCACTGAAGTCGTCTTTCCATTTATAACTTCTAATTCCGTCTTCTGGACACTCAAAATTTCCCAAATCATCTCATTTGTAACCCTTTCTCTTCTCAACTTTCTCATCGATCTGTGGCAGAAGTTCATTTCGTAGCTAACAGTTTTTTCTGTTTCTGCGATCCAACTGACCGACCATGTTTCGCACCCGTAAAGCAATGCTTTTAACTAATGCTTCATGTATTCATTTTTTTGGTTCTGTTCAAATTGTTATTGCTCCAAAACACTGAATTTAGGATGGATATAACTTCAGCATCACTTCTCACTATATCTTTCCTGGAGTAGCTATTTTTTTGTAATATGACACAAGGGATTGGATAAACTAATATCAAATTTAGAGAAAATCTAGTATGAAACACTCACACAACTTTCTCTTTCAGCTTTAATTTTATTTTTTATTTTTTCCATTACGCCCCCCGCTATTTAGCCATTCTACGTCGCGCAGCCCAGTACAAATAGGCTACGCTGGTGACTGATTTTGTTCGTTTAGTTGGATATCCAGGGGCAATTAAGAACAATCTTGGATGCGAAAAACGTCACTCCCCCAGCTGTTAATTATAAAATAACAAATCTTTTTAAAACTTCTCCTAATATAGATATAGAGCTGAAAGGAGGGCAAGTACCTAACCTAACCAAGCAGGTAGAATAAGTGTTACATGATAGAGAGCGCCAATAATATTGAACAAAACATGGCATTTGAATTATAACGTCTCAGATTCCTTGGAAACTTCTAAAAAACAATTTTTCCAGAAAAATGGTACAAATAAAAGCGAAGGGAAGGGAATAGGTAAGTGGTTAACGTACTGGACTTCCATACGTAGGGCCCCGGTTCGACTCCAGCTGTGCTACGCTTAACTTTTTCTTCCTAGGAACCTCTACAGCTCACTGTCCGGTAATGGACAGTGTTGTCTGTAACGAGAGAATACTGTCCGGAGGCCGGCAGTGCATTAAAAAGGCTCCGGGCGCTAATGACCATAGATGTTGACGTGCCTTTAATTAAAAAAAATCTGGTGTGAAACGCTCAAACAACTTTCTCTTACTCCAGTTCTCAAAATTATAATTGACAAATTTTATAGTTTGTGTACCAAATTTAATGAAATTCATCGAAAACTGAAAAAAAACTGATCAGTAAAAGCGCACTTACGGTTTACTAATTTCCTTGAAACTCGGATTTTGGCCATCTATTTATTTCTAATTAATTTTGTTTGGATGATAGAATTGTATAATCAACTGTGATAGCACTTTAGAGAAAATCTAACCCCACCCCATTCCCCTAAAAGTACCCTTAAATGAATTTTCCCAGAGAAATGTTTTAGATAAAAGTTGTAGATCTTTGCATGTTTAGTTTATATACGAAGTTTCAAAAAAATCGTCGAGCCATTTTTGAGAAAATTGCGAAAAAGTGAATAAATCATTTAGTAAAGTGGTAAAGTAAACGCACTTCCGGTTATCCGATTTTTTCAAACTCAAAATTTTAACAACCTATTTAATTCTAATTAACATAATTTAGATGACAGAATTTTCTAATAAACTAAAATAGCACTTTAGATGGAAACCTAAACCCATCCCGCCCCAAAAAGTGCCGTTAAATGCATTTTCCAGGAGAAATGTTTCAAATAAACGTTGTAGCTCTTTGTATGTGTAGTTGATGTTCCAATTTTAAAGTAAATGTCGGAGCCATTTTTGAGAAAATCGCAAAAATGAAAAAAAAAACTTGTAAAGTGGTACTTCCGGGTGAGGAATTTTGACAGATAACGTACTGCCAGATCCCATGGTGATACCTAAACGGAATATCAAATTTCAACTTTCTAACGGTTTTCGTTTTTGAGCTATGCTGTTCACACATACACACACACACACACACACCACACACACACACACAGAGACCATTTGCTCAAAAACACTTTTTTGGACTCTGGAGACCTCAAAACGGATATTTCCGGTGAAAATTCGATATCGAAAATTTGACACGATTACAATACTTCCTCTTACTAGAGGAATAAGAGAAAGTAAAAATAAAAATTAAAAATAATACTTCAATATATCTGTACAGTTAGTATTTCAAGCTTAAAGCAAATCGTTATAGTAGTTTTCGAGTAAATACCGAAAAACATATTCTGTAAAGTCGCAGTTTGGTTGATTCGCACTCCGAAATATTCGTGGTAGTACCTAAATGGAATATCAAGTTTATAAGCTTCGTGCAATTTTTTAATTTTTGAGATATTTTTTTCACATATTATATGTATGGATATATACACACTCATACACAGACTATTCGCGTCAAACTTTTGTCGAACTTAGAGGACTTCAAAACATACATTTCCAGTAAAACTCAATTTCGAAAATTTAACACACTCTTAATACTCCCATCTTTACTAGCGGTAATACAGTGTAAATAGATTTATTGTGTAAAAAAAAAAACAAAAAAAAACACATACCCCCTCCAAATCTTGGTATTATGCGATTGTTGCCGAGAAGTAATACATCTTGTAACTGTAAAGATCGTTTGGCCAAGCCCAATAGAAGATGTTCTCCAGCATGAGCTCGTAATAATGCCACCTTCAAAGAAACAGAGTTTAACAAAACACATTAAAAAATATTTCTTGCATCATCAAGCAAAAGTGAAATACTTTTTTATACAATTATTATAATCTAAATAAATAACTACAATAGTTATTGTTAAATATATTATTAGGTAATTAAATTTATTAACTTGATCATCCAAGTGCAGATCACCAAATGCAGGTATACATTTAGCCCATTTGACCATATGTAATACTTGTTGTTTCATTGAATCACACACGTCGTTTATTGTAGCAATTTGCATATTTGATATGTCATAGCCATATAAAACCTGTAATAATTATAGCAAACAGACAATTATGCAATGTAATGATTTTTTAAATTTTCCAAGTTCCCTAACTGCTAGTTCCCTTGACTTTTGACTCCTTTTTTACCTTAAACTTTAATTTCCATTTTCTCTTAGTGATGGTAAGAGGGCGTATTGCGATCCTGCCAAACTTTGTGATATCGGGGTTTCTCCAATATTGACTATATAATACATATTAAAGGATTAAAGGGGTGATTGTTCTTGGAGTAGGACAAGAGATAAGAAAATCCCAGTTCTGGAAGAGTTTATAATAAGCACGATGGTAAAAGTATCACTATGATTTCAAATCACCAGACTAAATCATGTATGGTTTTTAATCTTGATAACATGAGACTTTGCAAAAGTGATTCGGAGATAATAAAGAATTAATTTTTTATCTTAAGTACCCATTTGTGGACACTAGATATAAAACACCCGTTCCAGGTCAGCCTTCTTTAGGAATTTTTATGATCTGACAAGTTTCTTAAGGAGGATATGTCTTCCTCCATCTCCTAAATGTAACTAAGCTTTCAGATCCAGTTAGTATGATAATGTTTGTAGTCCTTCAGGAGGTATATTGTCGTCTTCTCCATCTTTGCACTGAACTTAGCGATTGCTATCGGTTTCTAAGGCTTAGCAAAAATTAAAAAAAACCGTGAACTAACGAATCGAGCCATGTTTTCCTGGAAGCATTTGAATTCAAAACTAATTTTTAATTATTTTCCAAAAGTAATTGATCTTCTCTGATAGCCAGGCCGCACTAAAGGCTTTAGAGGCGAACTGCATCAGGTCGAGGATTGTTAAGGGATGCCGCGAACAGCTAGACCACAACAGCCTTCGGCTGGATTGGATGCGGGTACATAAAGGCATTCAAGGCAATGAAGAGGCCGAGAGACTGGCGAAGAAGGGCGCCTCACGAATGCCCATTGGCCCGGAGCCTTGAAAAATGGCTAACACGCAAACAGCATACAATATATTGGAAAAATATTGCCGGGCTGATGTACTCTAAGATTTTCCGGTAGGGCTCATCAAAGACTCGCACGAGCTATATCCTCGGCAGAACAAAAGTGGAGCTAATAAGAATTACTGTCCTACTTACAGGGCATTGCCTTTTAAGGACACATATGCATAATATGGGTCTCTCTGAGGACCCACTTTGCAGGAAATGTGGACAAAAGGTTGAGGCACCGTTTCATCTTCTTGGAGAGTGTGTGCACTATGCTCGCAGATGATTCCTGAAATTTGGCGCCCACTTATTTGGAGCTGAAGGCGGGATCAGAAAGTCACAGTGCCTAGCCCTGGCGTTTTTTAATGATACAGGGCTGATGTGAGTTGCCTATATGGGGTGCACAATGGACCCAGCTGAGGTCTAAGTGCTAAACCTCCTAGGAGGCCCCGGGTTTCTAGATTAGATTAGATTAGAATGTTTAATTATTTTTCAAAACTAAATGCACTTAAACTGCATTGTACGGATTAAATCAAATGTTATTAATACTATAAAATATTGTTAAGATTTATACCTTTACAATTGCAGAATTTCTAGATGCTAATTCAGCCTGAAGTAATGTCTTAATTGTAAGACCGTATGTACTTCTATATTCTTCATTACTACTTCTTCTACCGCTAATTCTGTCCCTCTCATTCTGTACAGCTTCGTTGAAAAGAAACATTATAATTTCAATAAAATATATTGTTAATAAAAAAAATGATTTACGAGCAAAGTTAGTGAATTTACTATGGATTTCTTTAAATGTAATTAATTATGAAGGTTATAATTAATTAGCAGACTCAGCATATTTATATGATTATTTAATGGAGGTAACAGGCAAATAGTATGCGCTGCTAAATATCTACCAAACAAATTTTTAATCTGGTCTAATTATAAATAAGTGTTTTGATCGATATCTTTTTTATTTCCATTTTCTCGTAATGCTGCAGCAAATACTGAGGTCGTATTAAATTATCAAAATTGATTTTTCAAAGGTTTTGAAAAATGCATCTCATCACTGAGTGAGAAAAAGATGGCTTTAAAATGGCCTGCCTCTATGGATATTGTTTGTGTGTATAGAAATTTGTAAATAAAATATCTAAAAAAAAAAATGAAGAACCACTAGAACGTAAACCTGATAAAATTCAAATCTCGTTATAACGAAGCTCCTAGACCACGGAAATATTTTTATACTGAAATTCCTTATATCGATGTGTGAAATTAGTTTTAAATTCAAATTTTTTTTTTCGGTTTAGCGCAAGCTTATCTCAATTCCAATATCATAGCTAGTGAGCTAGTGCACCTAATAAGTCATTTAAAGTAAACTAAAGTTATACCTATTTTTCAGGCCCAGGTTGTGATACTAGAATGTTCTAAAAGACTAGAAGAGTTTTCTTCTTTGAAGAATGTACTTCTGCTCTGGGTAACCGGATCATATGGGAATTTTTGGTAATGAGGAGGTGGATAGGTTCGCCAAATTAGGCGCCTCTATCCCTTTCATTGGCACCGAGTCTGCTGTTGGTGTGTCTGTCAACCTTCCATTCATGGATAGCTTCACATCCCTCATCCCTACGGATGAGCACAGTGGGTTGTCGGCAGTCTAAGATGTTCATTGGGGGTGTGGACGGGGTTTTTAATGAGAGGGTACTGTGTCTGTCACAGATCTGTAATGACATCGCAAAGTCATTGACATCGGCAAAGTCACAAACAGCAAAGAAAGAATAATTTACAACTAGTGGCAATAACCAGCTGCTATCTTCACAATGGATGGCAGTAATAAAAGTATAACCAGCGACCGGCCGCCGTCTTCAAGACAGCCGCGGCCAAACAAACGATTAACAAAGCCTTTTCGTCAATACTGTACATCAAAAAGCAAGCACTGAAAAGGTTGACCACTGACCTAAATAAGGTCAGCAAACTACGAAGGTCGCACACTAGGACAGATGTCTTGGTGTGAGTGTAACACAATATATAAACTCTATCTTATACAACGAGCGATTATTATATCATCTACGGCCAAACGAGCACGTCTATATACCCGAGCGGCCATTTACAGTTATATTCAAACTTATCATTCTTTAGTCGTGCATCTTAGTTCAGTTATTTCAGTCATTATAATTTATTAATAATTTATCTTCTATTTATTACTAAGTATTTTTCTAGTTATTAGTTACCATTTCTAAAGTTTTATTATTGTTAAAATACAGTTTATTTTTATAAAATCCGTTTAATTATTCGAGCACTAACTTCCAAAAAACTCTCAACTAACTTCCGCCCTCTTCAAGACATCTACTACATCAGGAATCACACGTCAAACGACTCCATTACAGATCTCTTTCAGGCATCTGGGTTTCCTCAGTGGGCATTGCGGCCTAAAGCGGCATCTTTATACAATGGGGCTCATGCCCGACCCCTTTTGTAGGGTTTGTGAGACGAAGGAGAAAACACCCGTACATCTCATGACGGTTTTTTTGGGCTGAGTGGAAATTAGGTTCAGGACCTTTGGTCGGAACAGGATGTTGGTAGAAGAGCTTAGGCTATGTTCTTCTAAGGTTATAGTCCAATTGGTTCGGATTGTGGTAAAACTTAGATGGGTTAAACGCGGACCTGGATTCTTATTTCAGACCCGGTAATTGTTATTTTTTTGGGCAGCAATAGCTATTCGGGCCCATGGAAGTAGCGCAGGGTTTGACCCACCCTTCTTTTGAGTAAAAATCATATTTTTCAGGCGGCCTTACTTTCCAACTACCAAGTTAGATGTCGTGGAGGGGGGCGGAAGCCCATACTTTATCATTAATATATATATATTTTTTAACTAATATAAATTAAGCAGTTATACGCGGGACTTGAACTAGGGATCTCCCAGTTATAAGTCCACGCTCATACCCATTACATTAAGTTTTCCGTTTTCATTAAAAAAAAATACCAACAGGTTTCTGAGAGACATCACTTTTGTTTCAAATTTTTTCGGGAGCAAATTAATTTTAGAGAGGATCTGAGGGACACAGGTCATGCTTTCTCAAAAAATAAAGACTACTAAACTAAAATTATAACTTTGAAGAATTATTGAAAAATATTACTATGAGTCAATTATAATTATGAGTTATAATCTTGGTTAGCGTACTAGATTGCCACGCGGAGTACCCGGGTTCGAGTCCAGCTGTGCTACCCTTAGATTTTCTCTTCCTAGGAGCGTCTACAGTTCACTGTCCAGTGATGGACAGTGTTGTCTGCAACGAGAGAACACTGTC